>CAMPDV010003221.1:0-46921 GCA_946699065.1 Loxodes magnus | reverse complement strand
AGAAAAGTGAAGAAGTAAAGTAAGAAAAGAAGATGGATTTCAGTTTTAAAGAGTATGCTTGTAGATGAAAGTTAGCCTATAGAAAAGTGAAGAAGTAAAGTAAGAAAAGAAGATAGAATTTCAGTTTTAAGGAGTATGCTTTGAGAAGTAATAAGTATTTAGAAAAGTGAAGAAGTAAAGTAAGAAAAGAAGATGGATTTCAGTTTTAAAGAGTATGCTTTGAGAAGTAATAAGTATTTAGAAAAGTGAAGAAGTAAAGTAAGAAAAGAAGATAGAATTTCAGTTTTAAGGAGTATGCTTTGAGAAGTAATAAGTATTTAGAAAAGTGAAGAAGTAAAGTAAGAAAAGAAGATAGAATTTCAGTTTTAAGGAGTATGCTTTGAGAAGTAATAAGTATTTAGAAAAGTGAAGAAGTAAAGTAAGAAAAGAATATCTAATGATAAGTTTTCGTAGCATGCACTAAAATATGAGTTAGAATATGCAAAATGTTAATATAATATCATAAAAACGAATCTGTATTCGGTTTGTCAAGATATGCTTGTAGATGAAAGTTAGCCTATAGAAAAGTGAAGAAGTAAAGTAAGAAAAGAAGATAGAAATTCGGTTTTAATAAGTATGCTTTGAGAAGTAATAAGTATTTAGAAAAGTGAAGAAGTAAAGTAAGAAAAGAAGATGGATTTCAGTTTTAAAGAGTATGCTTTGAGAAGTAATAAGTATTTAGAAAAGTGAAGAAGTAAAGTAAGAAAAGAAGATAGAATTTCAGTTTTAAGGAGTATGCTTTGAGAAGTAATAAGTATTTAGAAAAGTGAAGAAGTAAAGTAAGAAAAGAAGATGGATTTCAGTTTTAAAGAGTATGCTTTGAGAAGTAATAAGTATTTAGAAAAGTGAAGAAGTAAAGTAAGAAAAGAAGATAGAATTTCAGTTTTAAGGAGTATGCTTTGAGAAGTAATAAGTATTTAGAAAAGTGAAGAAGTAAAGTAAGAAAAGAAGATGGATTTCAGTTTTAAAGAGTATGCTTTGAGAAGTAATAAGTATTTAGAAAAGTGAAGAAGTAAAGTAAGAAAAGAAGATAGAATTTCAGTTTTAAGGAGTATGCTTTGAGAAGTAATAAGTATTTAGAAAAGTGAAGAAGTAAAGTAAGAAAAGAAGATAGAATTTCAGTTTTAAGGAGTATGCTTTGAGAAGTAATAAGTATTTAGAAAAGTGAAGAAGTAAAGTAAGAAAAGAATATCTAATGATAAGTTTTCGTAGCATGCACTAAAATATGAGTTAGAATATGCAAAATGTTAATAATAATATCATAAAAACGAATCTGTATTCGGTTTGTCAAGATATGCTTGTAGATGAAAGTTAGCCTATAGAAAAGTGAAGAAGTAAAGTAAGAAAAGAAGATGGATTTCAGTTTTAAAGAGTATGCTTTGAGAAGTAATAAGTATTTAGAAAAGTGAAGAAGTAAAGTAAGAAAAGAAGATGGATTTCAGTTTTAAAGAGTATGCTTTGAGAAGTAATAAGTATTTAGAAAAGTGAAGAAGTAAAGTAAGAAAAGAAGATAGAATTTCAGTTTTAAGGAGTATGCTTTGAGAAGTAATAAGTATTTAGAAAAGTGAAGAAGTAAAGTAAGAAAAGAAGATGGATTTCAGTTTTAAAGAGTATGCTTTGAGAAGTAATAAGTATTTAGAAAAGTGAAGAAGTAAAGTAAGAAAAGAAGATAGAATTTCAGTTTTAAGGAGTATGCTTTGAGAAGTAATAAGTATTTAGAAAAGTGAAGAAGTAAAGTAAGAAAAGAAGATGGATTTCAGTTTTAAAGAGTATGCTTTGAGAAGTAATAAGTATTTAGAAAAGTGAAGAAGTAAAGTAAGAAAAGAAGATAGAATTTCAGTTTTAAGGAGTATGCTTTGAGAAGTAATAAGTATTTAGAAAAGTGAAGAAGTAAAGTAAGAAAAGAAGATGGATTTCAGTTTTAAAGAGTATGCTTTGAGAAGTAATAAGTATTTAGAAAAGTGAAGAAGTAAAGTAAGAAAAGAAGATAGAATTTCAGTTTTAAGGAGTATGCTTTGAGAAGTAATAAGTATTTAGAAAAGTGAAGAAGTAAAGTAAGAAAAGAAGATAGAATTTCAGTTTTAAGGAGTATGCTTTGAGAAGTAATAAGTATTTAGAAAAGTGAAGAAGTAAAGTAAGAAAAGAATATCTAATGATAAGTTTTCGTAGCATGCACTAAAATATGAGTTAGAATATGCAAAATGTTAATAATAATATCATAAAAACGAATCTGTATTCGGTTTGTCAAGATATGCTTGTAGATGAAAGTTAGCCTATAGAAAAGTGAAGAAGTAAAGTAAGAAAAGAAGATAGAATTTCAGTTTTAAGGAGTATGCTTTGAGAAGTAATAAGTATTTAGAAAAGTGAAGAAGTAAATAAGAAAAGAAGATGGATTTCAGTTTTAAAGAGTATGCTTTGAGAAGTAATAAGTATTTAGAAAAGTGAAGAAGTAAAGTAAGAAAAGAAGATAGAATTTCAGTTTTAAGGAGTATGCTTTGAGAAGTAATAAGTATTTAGAAAAGTGAAGAAGTAAAGTAAGAAAAGAAGATAGAATTTCAGTTTTAAGGAGTATGCTTTGAGAAGTAATAAGTATTTAGAAAAGTGAAGAAGTAAAGTAAGAAAAGAATATCTAATGATAAGTTTTCGTAGCATGCACTAAAATATGAGTTAGAATATGCAAAATGTTAATAATAATATCATAAAAACGAATCTGTATTCGGTTTGTCAAGATATGCTTGTAGATGAAAGTTAGCCTATAGAAAAGTGAAGAAGTAAAGTAAGAAAAGAAGATAGAAATTCGGTTTTAATAAGTATGCTTTGAGAAGTAATAAGTATTTAGAAAAGTGAAGAAGTAAAGTAAGAAAAGAAGATGGATTTCAGTTTTAAAGAGTATGCTTTGAGAAGTAATAAGTATTTAGAAAAGTGAAGAAGTAAAGTAAGAAAAGAAGATAGAATTTCAGTTTTAAGGAGTATGCTTGAGAAGTAATAAGTATTTAGAAAAGTGAAGAAGTAAAGTAAGAAAAGAAGATGGATTTCAGTTTTAAAGAGTATGCTTTGAGAAGTAATAAGTATTTAGAAAAGTGAAGAAGTAAAGTAAGAAAAGAAGATAGAATTTCAGTTTTAAGGAGTATGCTTTGAGAAGTAATAAGTATTTAGAAAAGTGAAGAAGTAAAGTAAGAAAAGAAGATAGAATTTCAGTTTTAAGGAGTATGCTTTGAGAAGTAATAAGTATTTAGAAAAGTGAAGAAGTAAAGTAAGAAAAGAATATCTAATGATAAGTTTTCGTAGCATGCACTAAAATATGAGTTAGAATATGCAAAATGTTAATAATAATATCATAAAAACGAATCTGTATTCAGTTTGTCAAGTTATGCTTGTAGATGAAAGTTAGCCTATAGAAAAGTGAAGAAGTAAAGTAAGAAAAGAAGATAGAAATTCGGTTTTAATAAGTATGCTTTGAGAAGTAATAAGTATTTAGAAAAGTGAAGAAGTAAAGTAAGAAAAGAAGATGGATTTCAGTTTTAAAGAGTATGCTTTGAGAAGTAATAAGTATTTAGAAAAGTGAAGAAGTAAAGTAAGAAAAGAAGATAGAATTTCAGTTTTAAGGAGTATGCTTTGAGAAGTAATAAGTATTTAGAAAAGTGAAGAAGTAAAGTAAGAAAAGAAGATGGATTTCAGTTTTAAAGAGTATGCTTTGAGAAGTAATAAGTATTTAGAAAAGTGAAGAAGTAAAGTAAGAAAAGAAGATAGAATTTCAGTTTTAAGGAGTATGCTTTGAGAAGTAATAAGTATTTAGAAAAGTGAAGAAGTAAAGTAAGAAAAGAAGATGGATTTCAGTTTTAAAGAGTATGCTTTGAGAAGTAATAAGTATTTAGAAAAGTGAAGAAGTAAAGTAAGAAAAGAAGATAGAATTTCAGTTTTAAGGAGTATGCTTTGAGAAGTAATAAGTATTTAGAAAAGTGAAGAAGTAAAGTAAGAAAAGAAGATAGAATTTCAGTTTTAAGGAGTATGCTTTGAGAAGTAATAAGTATTTAGAAAAGTGAAGAAGTAAAGTAAGAAAAGAATATCTAATGATAAGTTTTCGTAGCATGCACTAAAATATGAGTTAGAATATGCAAAATGTTAATAATAATATCATAAAAACGAATCTGTATTCGGTTTGTCAAGATATGCTTGTAGATGAAAGTTAGCCTATAGAAAAGTGAAGAAGTAAAGTAAGAAAAGAAGATGGATTTCAGTTTTAAAGAGTATGCTTTGAGAAGTAATAAGTATTTAGAAAAGTGAAGAAGTAAAGTAAGAAAAGAAGATGGATTTCAGTTTTAAAGAGTATGCTTGAGAAGTAATAAGTATTTAGAAAAGTGAAGAAGTAAAGTAAGAAAAGAAGATAGAATTTCAGTTTTAAGGAGTATGCTTTGAGAAGTAATAAGTATTTAGAAAAGTGAAGAAGTAAAGTAAGAAAAGAAGATGGATTTCAGTTTTAAAGAGTATGCTTTGAGAAGTAATAAGTATTTAGAAAAGTGAAGAAGTAAAGTAAGAAAAGAAGATAGAATTTCAGTTTTAAGGAGTATGCTTTGAGAAGTAATAAGTATTTAGAAAAGTGAAGAAGTAAAGTAAGAAAAGAAGATGGATTTCAGTTTTAAAGAGTATGCTTTGAGAAGTAATAAGTATTTAGAAAAGTGAAGAAGTAAAGTAAGAAAAGAAGATAGAATTTCAGTTTTAAGGAGTATGCTTTGAGAAGTAATAAGTATTTAGAAAAGTGAAGAAGTAAAGTAAGAAAAGAAGATGGATTTCAGTTTTAAAGAGTATGCTTTGAGAAGTAATAAGTATTTAGAAAAGTGAAGAAGTAAAGTAAGAAAAGAAGATAGAATTTCAGTTTTAAGGAGTATGCTTTGAGAAGTAATAAGTATTTAGAAAAGTGAAGAAGTAAAGTAAGAAAAGAAGATAGAATTTCAGTTTTAAGGAGTATGCTTTGAGAAGTAATAAGTATTTAGAAAAGTGAAGAAGTAAAGTAAGAAAAGAATATCTAATGATAAGTTTTCGTAGCATGCACTAAAATATGAGTTAGAATATGCAAAATGTTAATAATAATATCATAAAAACGAATCTGTATTCGGTTTGTCAAGATATGCTTGTAGATGAAAGTTAGCCTATAGAAAAGTGAAGAAGTAAAGTAAGAAAAGAAGATAGAAATTCGGTTTTAATAAGTATGCTTTGAGAAGTAATAAGTATTTAGAAAAGTGAAGAAGTAAAGTAAGAAAAGAAGATGGATTTCAGTTTTAAAGAGTATGCTTTGAGAAGTAATAAGTATTTAGAAAAGTGAAGAAGTAAAGTAAGAAAAGAAGATAGAATTTCAGTTTTAAGGAGTATGCTTTGAGAAGTAATAAGTATTTAGAAAAGTGAAGAAGTAAAGTAAGAAAAGAAGATGGATTTCAGTTTTAAAGAGTATGCTTTGAGAAGTAATAAGTATTTAGAAAAGTGAAGAAGTAAAGTAAGAAAAGAAGATAGAATTTCAGTTTTAAGGAGTATGCTTTGAGAAGTAATAAGTATTTAGAAAAGTGAAGAAGTAAAGTAAGAAAAGAAGATGGATTTCAGTTTTAAAGAGTATGCTTGAGAAGTAATAAGTATTTAGAAAAGTGAAGAAGTAAAGTAAGAAAAGAAGATAGAATTTCAGTTTTAAGGAGTATGCTTTGAGAAGTAATAAGTATTTAGAAAAGTGAAGAAGTAAAGTAAGAAAAGAAGATAGAATTTCAGTTTTAAGGAGTATGCTTTGAGAAGTAATAAGTATTTAGAAAAGTGAAGAAGTAAAGTAAGAAAAGAATATCTAATGATAAGTTTTCGTAGCATGCACTAAAATATGAGTTAGAATATGCAAAATGTTAATAATAATATCATAAAAACGAATCTGTATTCGGTTTGTCAAGATATGCTTGTAGATGAAAGTTAGCCTATAGAAAAGTGAAGAAGTAAAGTAAGAAAAGAAGATAGAAATTCGGTTTTAATAAGTATGCTTTGAGAAGTAATAAGTATTTAGAAAAGTGAAGAAGTAAAGTAAGAAAAGAAGATGGATTTCAGTTTTAAAGAGTATGCTTTGAGAAGTAATAAGTATTTAGAAAAGTGAAGAAGTAAAGTAAGAAAAGAAGATAGAAATTCGGTTTTAATAAGTATGCTTTGAGAAGTAATAAGTATTTAGAAAAGTGAAGAAGTAAAGTAAGAAAAGAAGATAGAATTTCAGTTTTAAAGAGTATGCTTTGAGAAGTAATAAGTATTTAGAAAAGTGAAGAAGTAAAGTAAGAAAAGAAGATAGAAATTCGGTTTTAATAAGTATGCTTTGAGAAGTAATAAGTATTTAGAAAAGTGAAGAAGTAAAGTAAGAAAAGAAGATGGATTTCAGTTTTAAAGAGTATGCTTTGAGAAGTAATAAGTATTTAGAAAAGTGAAGAAGTAAAGTAAGAAAAGAAGATAGAATTTCAGTTTTAAGGAGTATGCTTTGAGAAGTAATAAGTATTTAGAAAAGTGAAGAAGTAAAGTAAGAAAAGAAGATGGATTTCAGTTTTAAAGAGTATGCTTTGAGAAGTAATAAGTATTTAGAAAAGTGAAGAAGTAAAGTAAGAAAAGAAGATAGAATTTCAGTTTTAAGGAGTATGCTTTGAGAAGTAATAAGTATTTAGAAAAGTGAAGAAGTAAAGTAAGAAAAGAAGATAGAATTTCAGTTTTAAGGAGTATGCTTTGAGAAGTAATAAGTATTTAGAAAAGTGAAGAAGTAAAGTAAGAAAAGAATATCTAATGATAAGTTTTCGTAGCATGCACTAAAATATGAGTTAGAATATGCAAAATGTTAATAATAATATCATAAAAACGAATCTGTATTCGGTTTGTCAAGATATGCTTGTAGATGAAAGTTAGCCTATAGAAAAGTGAAGAAGTAAAGTAAGAAAAGAAGATAGAAATTCGGTTTTAATAAGTATGCTTTGAGAAGTAATAAGTATTTAGAAAAGTGAAGAAGTAAAGTAAGAAAAGAAGATGGATTTCAGTTTTAAAGAGTATGCTTTGAGAAGTAATAAGTATTTAGAAAAGTGAAGAAGTAAAGTAAGAAAAGAAGATAGAAATTCGGTTTTAATAAGTATGCTTTGAGAAGTAATAAGTATTTAGAAAAGTGAAGAAGTAAAGTAAGAAAAGAAGATAGAATTTCAGTTTTAAAGAGTATGCTTTGAGAAGTAATAAGTATTTAGAAAAGTGAAGAAGTAAAGTAAGAAAAGAAGATAGAAATTCGGTTTTAATAAGTATGCTTTGAGAAGTAATAAGTATTTAGAAAAGTGAAGAAGTAAAGTAAGAAAAGAAGATGGATTTCAGTTTTAAAGAGTATGCTTTGAGAAGTAATAAGTATTTAGAAAAGTGAAGAAGTAAAGTAAGAAAAGAAGATAGAATTTCAGTTTTAAGGAGTATGCTTTGAGAAGTAATAAGTATTTAGAAAAGTGAAGAAGTAAAGTAAGAAAAGAAGATGGATTTCAGTTTTAAAGAGTATGCTTTGAGAAGTAATAAGTATTTAGAAAAGTGAAGAAGTAAAGTAAGAAAAGAAGATAGAATTTCAGTTTTAAGGAGTATGCTTTGAGAAGTAATAAGTATTTAGAAAAGTGAAGAAGTAAAGTAAGAAAAGAAGATAGAATTTCAGTTTTAAGGAGTATGCTTTGAGAAGTAATAAGTATTTAGAAAAGTGAAGAAGTAAAGTAAGAAAAGAATATCTAATGATAAGTTTTCGTAGCATGCACTAAAAATATGAGTTAGAATATGCAAAATGTTAATAATAATATCATAAAAACGAATCTGTATTCGGTTTGTCAAGATATGCTTGTAGATGAAAGTTAGCCTATAGAAAAGTGAAGAAGTAAAGTAAGAAAAGAAGATGGATTTCAGTTTTAAAGAGTATGCTTTGAGAAGTAATAAGTATTTAGAAAAGTGAAGAAGTAAAGTAAGAAAAGAAGATGGATTTCAGTTTTAAAGAGTATGCTTTGAGAAGTAATAAGTATTTAGAAAAGTGAAGAAGTAAAGTAAGAAAAGAAGATAGAATTTCAGTTTTAAGGAGTATGCTTTGAGAAGTAATAAGTATTTAGAAAAAGTGAAGAAGTAAAGTAAGAAAAGAAGATGGATTTCAGTTTTAAAGAGTATGCTTTGAGAAGTAATAAGTATTTAGAAAAGTGAAGAAGTAAAGTAAGAAAAGAAGATAGAATTTCAGTTTTAAGGAGTATGCTTTGAGAAGTAATAAGTATTTAGAAAAGTGAAGAAGTAAAGTAAGAAAAGAAGATAGAATTTCAGTTTTAAGGAGTATGCTTTGAGAAGTAATAAGTATTTAGAAAAGTGAAGAAGTAAAGTAAGAAAAGAATATCTAATGATAAGTTTTCGTAGCATGCACTAAAATATGAGTTAGAATATGCAAAATGTTAATAATAATATCATAAAAACGAATCTGTATTCGGTTTGTCAAGATATGCTTGTAGATGAAAGTTAGCCTATAGAAAAGTGAAGAAGTAAAGTAAGAAAAGAAGATGGATTTCAGTTTTAAAGAGTATGCTTTGAGAAGTAATAAGTATTTAGAAAAGTGAAGAAGTAAAGTAAGAAAAGAAGATGGATTTCAGTTTTAAAGAGTATGCTTTGAGAAGTAATAAGTATTTAGAAAAGTGAAGAAGTAAAGTAAGAAAAGAAGATAGAATTTCAGTTTTAAGGAGTATGCTTTGAGAAGTAATAAGTATTTAGAAAAGTGAAGAAGTAAAGTAAGAAAAGAATATCTAATGATAAGTTTTCGTAGCATGCACTAAAATATGAGTTAGAATATGCAAAATGTTAATAATAATATCATAAAAACGAATCTGTATTCGTTTTGTCAAGATATGCTTGTAGATGAAAGTTAGCCTATAGAAAAGTGAAGAAGTAAAGTAAGAAAAGAAGATAGAAATTCGGTTTTAATAAGTATGCTTTGAGAAGTAATAAGTATTTAGAAAAGTGAAGAAGTAAAGTAAGAAAAGAAGATGGATTTCAGTTTTAAAGAGTATGCTTTGAGAAGTAATAAGTATTTAGAAAAGTGAAGAAGTAAAGTAAGAAAAGAAGATAGAAATTCGGTTTTAATAAGTATGCTTTGAGAAGTAATAAGTATTTAGAAAAGTGAAGAAGTAAAGTAAGAAAAGAAGATAGAATTTCAGTTTTAAAGAGTATGCTTTGAGAAGTAATAAGTATTTAGAAAAGTGAAGAAGTAAAGTAAGAAAAGAAGATAGAAATTCGGTTTTAATAAGTATGCTTTGAGAAGTAATAAGTATTTAGAAAAGTGAAGAAGTAAAGTAAGAAAAGAAGATGGATTTCAGTTTTAAAGAGTATGCTTTGAGAAGTAATAAGTATTTAGAAAAGTGAAGAAGTAAAGTAAGAAAAGAAGATAGAATTTCAGTTTTAAGGAGTATGCTTTGAGAAGTAATAAGTATTTAGAAAAGTGAAGAAGTAAAGTAAGAAAAGAAGATGGATTTCAGTTTTAAAGAGTATGCTTTGAGAAGTAATAAGTATTTAGAAAAGTGAAGAAGTAAAGTAAGAAAAGAAGATAGAATTTCAGTTTTAAGGAGTATGCTTTGAGAAGTAATAAGTATTTAGAAAAGTGAAGAAGTAAAGTAAGAAAAGAAGATAGAATTTCAGTTTTAAGGAGTATGCTTTGAGAAGTAATAAGTATTTAGAAAAGTGAAGAAGTAAAGTAAGAAAAGAATATCTAATGATAAGTTTTCGTAGCATGCACTAAAATATGAGTTAGAATATGCAAAATGTTAATAATAATATCATAAAAACGAATCTGTATTCGGTTTGTCAAGATATGCTTGTAGATGAAAGTTAGCCTATAGAAAAGTGAAGAAGTAAAGTAAGAAAAGAAGATAGAATTTCAGTTTTAAGGAGTATGCTTTGAGAAGTAATAAGTATTTAGAAAAGTGAAGAAGTAAAGTAAGAAAAGAAGATGGATTTCAGTTTTAAAAGAGTATGCTTTGAGAAGTAATAAGTATTTAGAAAAGTGAAGAAGTAAAGTAAGAAAAGAAGATAGAATTTCAGTTTTAAGGAGTATGCTTTGAGAAGTAATAAGTATTTAGAAAAGTGAAGAAGTAAAGTAAGAAAAGAAGATAGAATTTCAGTTTTAAGGAGTATGCTTTGAGAAGTAATAAGTATTTAGAAAAGTGAAGAAGTAAAGTAAGAAAAGAATATCTAATGATAAGTTTTCGTAGCATGCACTAAAATATGAGTTAGAATATGCAAAATGTTAATAATAATATCATAAAAACGAATCTGTATTCGGTTTGTCAAGATATGCTTGTAGATGAAAGTTAGCCTATAGAAAAGTGAAGAAGTAAAGTAAGAAAAGAAGATGGATTTCAGTTTTAAAGAGTATGCTTTGAGAAGTAATAAGTATTTAGAAAAGTGAAGAAGTAAAGTAAGAAAAGAAGATGGATTTCAGTTTTAAAGAGTATGCTTTGAGAAGTAATAAGTATTTAGAAAAGTGAAGAAGTAAAGTAAGAAAAGAAGATAGAATTTCAGTTTTAAGGAGTATGCTTTGAGAAGTAATAAGTATTTAGAAAAGTGAAGAAGTAAAGTAAGAAAAGAATATCTAATGATAAGTTTTCGTAGCATGCACTAAAATATGAGTTAGAATATGCAAAATGTTAATAATAATATCATAAAAACGAATCTGTATTCGGTTTGTCAAGATATGCTTGTAGATGAAAGTTAGCCTATAGAAAAGTGAAGAAGTAAAGTAAGAAAAGAAGATGGATTTCAGTTTTAAAGAGTATGCTTTGAGAAGTAATAAGTATTTAGAAAAGTGAAGAAGTAAAGTAAGAAAAGAAGATGGATTTCAGTTTTAAAGAGTATGCTTTGAGAAGTAATAAGTATTTAGAAAAGTGAAGAAGTAAAGTAAGAAAAGAAGATAGAATTTCAGTTTTAAGGAGTATGCTTTGAGAAGTAATAAGTATTTAGAAAAGTGAAGAAGTAAAGTAAGAAAAGAATATCTAATGATAAGTTTTCGTAGCATGCACTAAAATATGAGTTAGAATATGCAAAATGTTAATAATAATATCATAAAAACGAATCTGTATTCGTTTTGTCAAGATATGCTTGTAGATGAAAGTTAGCCTATAGAAAAGTGAAGAAGTAAAGTAAGAAAAGAAGATAGAAATTCGGTTTTAATAAGTATGCTTTGAGAAGTAATAAGTATTTAGAAAAGTGAAGAAGTAAAGTAAGAAAAGAAGATGGATTTCAGTTTTAAAGAGTATGCTTTGAGAAGTAATAAGTATTTAGAAAAGTGAAGAAGTAAAGTAAGAAAAGAAGATAGAAATTCGGTTTTAATAAGTATGCTTTGAGAAGTAATAAGTATTTAGAAAAGTGAAGAAGTAAAGTAAGAAAAGAAGATAGAATTTCAGTTTTAAAGAGTATGCTTTGAGAAGTAATAAGTATTTAGAAAAGTGAAGAAGTAAAGTAAGAAAAGAAGATAGAAATTCGGTTTTAATAAGTATGCTTTGAGAAGTAATAAGTATTTAGAAAAGTGAAGAAGTAAAGTAAGAAAAGAAGATGGATTTCAGTTTTAAAGAGTATGCTTTGAGAAGTAATAAGTATTTAGAAAAGTGAAGAAGTAAAGTAAGAAAAGAAGATAGAATTTCAGTTTTAAGGAGTATGCTTTGAGAAGTAATAAGTATTTAGAAAAGTGAAGAAGTAAAGTAAGAAAAGAAGATGGATTTCAGTTTTAAAGAGTATGCTTTGAGAAGTAATAAGTATTTAGAAAAGTGAAGAAGTAAAGTAAGAAAGAAGATAGAATTTCAGTTTTAAGGAGTATGCTTTGAGAAGTAATAAGTATTTAGAAAAGTGAAGAAGTAAAGTAAGAAAAGAAGATAGAATTTCAGTTTTAAGGAGTATGCTTTGAGAAGTAATAAGTATTTAGAAAAGTGAAGAAGTAAAGTAAGAAAAGAATATCTAATGATAAGTTTTCGTAGCATGCACTAAAATATGAGTTAGAATATGCAAAATGTTAATAATAATATCATAAAAACGAATCTGTATTCGGTTTGTCAAGATATGCTTGTAGATGAAAGTTAGCCTATAGAAAGTGAAGAAGTAAAGTAAGAAAAGAAGATAGAATTTCAGTTTTAAGGAGTATGCTTTGAGAAGTAATAAGTATTTAGAAAAGTGAAGAAGTAAAGTAAGAAAAGAAGATGGATTTCAGTTTTAAAGAGTATGCTTTGAGAAGTAATAAGTATTTAGAAAAGTGAAGAAGTAAAGTAAGAAAAGAAGATAGAATTTCAGTTTTAAGGAGTATGCTTTGAGAAGTAATAAGTATTTAGAAAAGTGAAGAAGTAAAGTAAGAAAAGAAGATAGAATTTCAGTTTTAAGGAGTATGCTTTGAGAAGTAATAAGTATTTAGAAAAGTGAAGAAGTAAAGTAAGAAAAGAATATCTAATGATAAGTTTTCGTAGCATGCACTAAAATATGAGTTAGAATATGCAAAATGTTAATAATAATATCATAAAAACGAATCTGTATTCGGTTTGTCAAGATATGCTTGTAGATGAAAGTTAGCCTATAGAAAAGTGAAGAAGTAAAGTAAGAAAAGAAGATGGATTTCAGTTTTAAAGAGTATGCTTTGAGAAGTAATAAGTATTTAGAAAAGTGAAGAAGTAAAGTAAGAAAAGAAGATGGATTTCAGTTTTAAAGAGTATGCTTTGAGAAGTAATAAGTATTTAGAAAAGTGAAGAAGTAAAGTAAGAAAAGAAGATGGATTTCAGTTTTAAAGAGTATGCTTTGAGAAGTAATAAGTATTTAGAAAAGTGAAGAAGTAAAGTAAGAAAAGAAGATAGAATTTCAGTTTTAAGGAGTATGCTTTGAGAAGTAATAAGTATTTAGAAAAGTGAAGAAGTAAAGTAAGAAAAGAATATCTAATGATAAGTTTTCGTAGCATGCACTAAAATATGAGTTAGAATATGCAAAATGTTAATAATAATATCATAAAAACGAATCTGTATTCGTTTTGTCAAGATATGCTTGTAGATGAAAGTTAGCCTATAGAAAAGTGAAGAAGTAAAGTAAGAAAAGAAGATAGAAATTCGGTTTTAATAAGTATGCTTTGAGAAGTAATAAGTATTTAGAAAAGTGAAGAAGTAAAGTAAGAAAAGAAGATGGATTTCAGTTTTAAAGAGTATGCTTTGAGAAGTAATAAGTATTTAGAAAAGTGAAGAAGTAAAGTAAGAAAAGAAGATAGAAATTCGGTTTTAATAAGTATGCTTTGAGAAGTAATAAGTATTTAGAAAAGTGAAGAAGTAAAGTAAGAAAAGAAGATAGAATTTCAGTTTTAAAGAGTATGCTTTGAGAAGTAATAAGTATTTAGAAAAGTGAAGAAGTAAAGTAAGAAAAGAAGATAGAAATTCGGTTTTAATAAGTATGCTTTGAGAAGTAATAAGTATTTAGAAAAGTGAAGAAGTAAAGTAAGAAAAGAAGATGGATTTCAGTTTTAAAGAGTATGCTTTGAGAAGTAATAAGTATTTAGAAAAGTGAAGAAGTAAAGTAAGAAAAGAAGATAGAATTTCAGTTTTAAGGAGTATGCTTTGAGAAGTAATAAGTATTTAGAAAAGTGAAGAAGTAAAGTAAGAAAAGAAGATGGATTTCAGTTTTAAAGAGTATGCTTTGAGAAGTAATAAGTATTTAGAAAAGTGAAGAAGTAAAGTAAGAAAAGAAGATAGAATTTCAGTTTTAAGGAGTATGCTTTGAGAAGTAATAAGTATTTAGAAAAGTGAAGAAGTAAAGTAAGAAAAGAAGATAGAATTTCAGTTTTAAGGAGTATGCTTTGAGAAGTAATAAGTATTTAGAAAAGTGAAGAAGTAAAGTAAGAAAAGAATATCTAATGATAAGTTTTCGTAGCATGCACTAAAATATGAGTTAGAATATGCAAAATGTTAATAATAATATCATAAAAAACGAATCTGTATTCGGTTTGTCAAGATATGCTTGTAGATGAAAGTTAGCCTATAGAAAAGTGAAGAAGTAAAGTAAGAAAAGAAGATAGAATTTCAGTTTTAAGGAGTATGCTTTGAGAAGTAATAAGTATTTAGAAAAGTGAAGAAGTAAAGTAAGAAAAGAAGATGGATTTCAGTTTTAAAGAGTATGCTTTGAGAAGTAATAAGTATTTAGAAAAGTGAAGAAGTAAAGTAAGAAAAGAAGATAGAATTTCAGTTTTAAGGAGTATGCTTTGAGAAGTAATAAGTATTTAGAAAAGTGAAGAAGTAAAGTAAGAAAAGAATATCTAATGATAAGTTTTCGTAGCATGCACTAAAATATGAGTTAGAATATGCAAAATGTTAATAATAATATCATAAAAACGAATCTGTATTCGGTTTGTCAAGATATGCTTGTAGATGAAAGTTAGCCTATAGAAAAGTGAAGAAGTAAAGTAAGAAAAGAAGATAGAATTTCAGTTTTAAGGAGTATGCTTTGAGAAGTAATAAGTATTTAGAAAAGTGAAGAAGTAAAGTAAGAAAAGAAGATGGATTTCAGTTTTAAAGAGTATGCTTTGAGAAGTAATAAGTATTTAGAAAAGTGAAGAAGTAAAGTAAGAAAAGAAGATAGAATTTCAGTTTTAAGGAGTATGCTTTGAGAAGTAATAAGTATTTAGAAAAGTGAAGAAGTAAAGTAAGAAAAGAAGATAGAATTTCAGTTTTAAGGAGTATGCTTTGAGAAGTAATAAGTATTTAGAAAAGTGAAGAAGTAAAGTAAGAAAAGAATATCTAATGATAAGTTTTCGTAGCATGCACTAAAATATGAGTTAGAATATGCAAAATGTTAATAATAATATCATAAAAACGAATCTGTATTCGGTTTGTCAAGATATGCTTGTAGATGAAAGTTAGCCTATAGAAAAGTGAAGAAGTAAAGTAAGAAAAGAAGATAGAAATTCGGTTTTAATAAGTATGCTTTGAGAAGTAATAAGTATTTAGAAAAGTGAAGAAGTAAAGTAAGAAAAGAAGATGGATTTCAGTTTTAAAGAGTATGCTTTGAGAAGTAATAAGTATTTAGAAAAGTGAAGAAGTAAAGTAAGAAAAGAAGATAGAATTTCAGTTTTAAGGAGTATGCTTTGAGAAGTAATAAGTATTTAGAAAAGTGAAGAAGTAAAGTAAGAAAAGAAGATGGATTTCAGTTTTAAAGAGTATGCTTTGAGAAGTAATAAGTATTTAGAAAAGTGAAGAAGTAAAGTAAGAAAAGAAGATAGAATTTCAGTTTTAAGGAGTATGCTTTGAGAAGTAATAAGTATTTAGAAAAGTGAAGAAGTAAAGTAAGAAAAGAAGATGGATTTCAGTTTTAAAGAGTATGCTTTGAGAAGTAATAAGTATTTAGAAAAGTGAAGAAGTAAAGTAAGAAAAGAAGATAGAATTTCAGTTTTAAGGAGTATGCTTTGAGAAGTAATAAGTATTTAGAAAAGTGAAGAAGTAAAGTAAGAAAAGAAGATAGAATTTCAGTTTTAAGGAGTATGCTTTGAGAAGTAATAAGTATTTAGAAAAGTGAAGAAGTAAAGTAAGAAAAGAATATCTAATGATAAGTTTTCGTAGCATGCACTAAAATATGAGTTAGAATATGCAAAATGTTAATAATAATATCATAAAAACGAATCTGTATTCGGTTTGTCAAGATATGCTTGTAGATGAAAGTTAGCCTATAGAAAAGTGAAGAAGTAAAGTAAGAAAAGAAGATAGAATTTCAGTTTTAAGGAGTATGCTTTGAGAAGTAATAAGTATTTAGAAAAGTGAAGAAGTAAAGTAAGAAAAGAAGATGGATTTCAGTTTTAAAGAGTATGCTTTGAGAAGTAATAAGTATTTAGAAAAGTGAAGAAGTAAAGTAAGAAAAGAAGATGGATTTCAGTTTTAAAGAGTATGCTTTGAGAAGTAATAAGTATTTAGAAAAGTGAAGAAGTAAAGTAAGAAAAGAAGATAGAATTTCAGTTTTAAGGAGTATGCTTTGAGAAGTAATAAGTATTTAGAAAAGTGAAGAAGTAAAGTAAGAAAAGAAGATGGATTTCAGTTTTAAAGAGTATGCTTTGAGAAGTAATAAGTATTTAGAAAAGTGAAGAAGTAAAGTAAGAAAAGAAGATAGAATTTCAGTTTTAAGGAGTATGCTTTGAGAAGTAATAAGTATTTAGAAAAGTGAAGAAGTAAAGTAAGAAAAGAAGATAGAATTTCAGTTTTAAGGAGTATGCTTTGAGAAGTAATAAGTATTTAGAAAAGTGAAGAAGTAAAGTAAGAAAAGAATATCTAATGATAAGTTTTCGTAGCATGCACTAAAATATGAGTTAGAATATGCAAAATGTTAATAATAATATCATAAAAACGAATCTGTATTCGGTTTGTCAAGATATGCTTGTAGATGAAAGTTAGCCTATAGAAAAGTGAAGAAGTAAAGTAAGAAAAGAAGATAGAATTTCAGTTTTAAGGAGTATGCTTTGAGAAGTAATAAGTATTTAGAAAAGTGAAGAAGTAAAGTAAGAAAAGAAGATGGATTTCAGTTTTAAAGAGTATGCTTTGGAGAAGTAATAAGTATTTAGAAAAGTGAAGAAGTAAAGTAAGAAAAGAAGATAGAATTTCAGTTTTAAGGAGTATGCTTTGAGAAGTAATAAGTATTTAGAAAAGTGAAGAAGTAAAGTAAGAAAAGAAGATGGATTTTCAGTTTTAAAGAGTATGCTTTGAGAAGTAATAAGTATTTAGAAAAGTGAAGAAGTAAAGTAAGAAAAGAAGATAGAATTTCAGTTTTAAGGAGTATGCTTTGAGAAGTAATAAGTATTTAGAAAAGTGAAGAAAGTAAAGTAAGAAAAGAAGATGGATTTCAGTTTTAAAGAGTATGCTTTGAGAAGTAATAAGTCTTTAGAAAAGTGAAGAAGAAAGTAAGAAAAGAAGATAGAATTTCAGTTTTAAGGAGTATGCTTTGAGAAGTAATAAGTATTTAGAAAAGTGAAGAAGTAAAGTAAGAAAAGAAGATAGAATTTCAGTTTTAAGGAGTATGCTTTGAGAAGTATAAGTATTTAGAAAAGTGAAGAAGTAAAGTAAGGAAAAGAATATCTAATGATAAGTTTTCGTAGCATGCACTAAAATATGAGTTAGAATATGCAAAATGTTAATAATAATATCATAAAAACGAATCTGTATTCGGTTTGTCAAGATATGCTTGTAGATGAAAGTTAGCCTATAGAAAAGTGAAGAAGTAAAGTAAGAAAAGAAGATAGAATTTCAGTTTTAAGGAGTATGCTTTGAGAAGTAATAAGTATTTAGAAAAGTGAAGAAGTAAAGTAAGAAAAGAAGATGGATTTCAGTTTTTAAAGAGTATGCTTTGAGAAGTAATAAGTATTTAGAAAAGTGAAGAAGTAAAGTAAGAAAAGAAGATGGATTTCAGTTTTAAAGAGTATGCTTTGAGAAGTAATAAGTATTTAGAAAAGTGAAGAAGTAAAGTAAGAAAAGAAGATAGAAATTCGGTTTTAATAAGTATGCTTTGAGAAGTAATAAGTATTTAGAAAAGTGAAGAAGTAAAGTAAGAAAAGAAGATGGATTTCAGTTTTAAAGAGTATGCTTTGAGAAGTAATAAGTATTTAGAAAAGTGAAGAAGTAAAGTAAGAAAAGAAGATAGAATTTCAGTTTTAAGGAGTATGCTTTGAGAGAGTAATAAGTATTTAGAAAAGTGAAGAAGTAAAGTAAGAAAAGGAAGATGGATTTCAGTTTTAAAGAGTATGCTTTGAGAAGTAATAAGTATTTAGAAAAGTGAAGAAGTAAAGTAAGAAAAGAAGATAGAATTTCAGTTTTAAGGAGTATGCTTTGAGAAGTAATAAGTATTTAGAAAAGTGAAGAAGTAAAGTAAGAAAAGAAGATAGAATTTCAGTTTTAAGGAGTATGCTTTGAGAAGTAATAAGTATTTAGAAAAGTGAAGAAGTAAAGTAAGAAAAGAATATCTAATGATAAGTTTTCGTAGCATGCACTAAAATATGAGTTAGAATATGCAAAATGTTAATAATAATATCATAAAACGAATCTGTATTCGGTTTGTCAAGATATGCTTGTAGATGAAAGTTAGCTCTATAGAAAAGTGAAGAAGTAAAGTAAGAAAAGAAGATAGAAATTCGGTTTAATAAAGTATGCTTTGAGAAGTAATAAGTATTTAGAAAAGTGAAGAAGTAAAGTAAGAAAAGAAGATGGATTTCAGTTTTAAAGAGTATGCTTTGAGAAGTAATAAGTATTTAGAAAAGTGAAGAAGTAAAGTAAGAAAAGAAGATAGAATTTCAGTTTTAAGGAGTATGCTTTGAGAAGTAATAAGTATTTAGAAAAGTGAAGAAGTAAAGTAAGAAAAGAAGATGGATTTCAGTTTTAAAGAGTATGCTTTGAGAAGTAATAAGTATTTAGAAAAGTGAAGAAAGTAAAGTAAGAAAAGAAGATAGAATTTCAGTTTTAAGGAGTATGCTTTGAGAAGTAATAAGTATTTTAGAAAAGTGAAGAAGTAAAGTAAGAAAAGAAGATGGATTTCAGTTTTAAAGAGTATGCTTTGAGAAGTAATAAGTATTTAGAAAAGTGAAGAAGTAAAGTAAGAAAAAGAAGATAGAATTTCAGTTTTAAGGAGTATGCTTTGAGAAGTAATAAGTATTTAGAAAAGTGAAGAAGTAAAGTAAGAAAGAAGATAGAATTTTCAGTTTTAAGGAGTATGCTTTGAGAAGTAATAAGTATTTAGAAAAGTGAAGAAGTAAAGTAAGAAAAGAATATCTAATGATAAGTTTTCGTCAGCATGCACTAAAATATGAGTTAGAATATGCAAAATGTTAATAATAATATCATAAAAACGAATCTGTATTCGGTTTGTCAAGATATGCTTGTAGATGAAAGTTAGGCCTATAGAAAAGTGAAGAAGTAAAGTAAGAAAAGAAGATAGAATTTCAGTTTTAAGGAGTATGCTTTGAGAGTAATAAGTATTTAGAAAAGTGAAGAAGTAAAGTAAGAAAAGAAGATGGATTTCAGTTTTAAAGAGTATGCTTTGAGAAGTAATAAGTATTTAGAAAAGTGAAGAAGTAAAGTAAGAAAAGAAGATGGATTTCAGTTTTAAAGAGTATGCTTTGAGAAGTAATAAGTATTTAGAAAAGTGAAGAAGTAAAGTAAGAAAAGAAGATAGAAATTCGGTTTTAATAAGTATGCTTTGAGAAGTAATAAGTATTTAGAAAAGTGAAGAAGTAAAGTAAGAAAAGAAGATAGAATTTCAGTTTTAAAGAGTATGCTTTGAGAAGTAATAAGTATTTAGAAAAGTGAAGAAGTAAAGTAAGAAAAGAAGATAGAAATTCGGTTTTAATAAGTATGCTTTGAGAAGTAATAAGTATTTAGAAAAGTGAAGAAGTAAAGTAAGAAAAGAAGATGGATTTCAGTTTTAAAGAGTATGCTTTGAGAAGTAATAAGTATTTAGAAAAGTGAAGAAGTAAAGTAAGAAAAGAAGATAGAATTTCAGTTTTAAGGAGTATGCTTTGAGAAGTAATAAGTATTTAGAAAAGTGAAGAAGTAAAGTAAGAAAAGAAGATGGATTTCAGTTTTAAAGAGTATGCTTTGAGAAGTAATAAGTATTTAGAAAAGTGAAGAAGTAAAGTAAGAAAAGAAGATAGAATTTCAGTTTTAAGGAGTATGCTTTGAGAAGTAATAAGTATTTAGAAAAGTGAAGAAGTAAAGTAAGAAAAGAAGATAGAATTTCAGTTTTAAGGAGTATGCTTTGAGAAGTAATAAGTATTTAGAAAAGTGAAGAAGTAAAGTAAGAAAAGAATATCTAATGATAAGTTTTCGTAGCATGCACTAAAATATGAGTTAGAATATGCAAAATGTTAATAATAATATCATAAAAACGAATCTGTATTCGGTTTGTCAAGATATGCTTGTAGATGAAAGTTAGCCTATAGAAAAGTGAAGAAGTAAAGTAAGAAAAGAAGATAGAATTTCAGTTTTAAGGAGTATGCTTTGAGAAGTAATAAGTATTTAGAAAAGTGAAGAAGTAAAGTAAGAAAAGAAGATGGATTTCAGTTTTAAAGAGTATGCTTTGAGAAGTAATAAGTATTTAGAAAAGTGAAGAAGTAAAGTAAGAAAAGAAGATAGAATTTCAGTTTTAAGGAGTATGCTTTGAGAAGTAATAAGTATTTAGAAAAGTGAAGAAGTAAAGTAAGAAAAGAATATCTAATGATAAGTTTTCGTAGCATGCACTAAAATATGAGTTAGAATATGCAAAATGTTAATAATAATATCATAAAAACGAATCTGTATTCGGTTTGTCAAGATATGCTTGTAGATGAAAGTTAGCCTATAGAAAAGTGAAGAAGTAAAGTAAGAAAAGAAGATAGAATTTCAGTTTTAAGGAGTATGCTTTGAGAAGTAATAAGTATTTAGAAAAGTGAAGAAGTAAAGTAAGAAAAGAAGATGGATTTCAGTTTTAAAGAGTATGCTTTGAGAAGTAATAAGTATTTAGAAAAGTGAAGAAGTAAAGTAAGAAAAGAAGATAGAATTTCAGTTTTAAGGAGTATGCTTTGAGAAGTAATAAGTATTTAGAAAAGTGAAGAAGTAAAGTAAGAAAAGAAGATAGAATTTCAGTTTTAAGGAGTATGCTTTGAGAAGTAATAAGTATTTAGAAAAGTGAAGAAGTAAAGTAAGAAAAGAATATCTAATGATAAGTTTTCGTAGCATGCACTAAAATATGAGTTAGAATATGCAAAATGTTAATAATAATATCATAAAAACGAATCTGTATTCGGTTTGTCAAGATATGCTTGTAGATGAAAGTTAGCCTATAGAAAAGTGAAGAAGTAAAGTAAGAAAAGAAGATAGAAATTCGGTTTTAATAAGTATGCTTTGAGAAGTAATAAGTATTTAGAAAAGTGAAGAAGTAAAGTAAGAAAAGAAGATGGATTTCAGTTTTAAAGAGTATGCTTTGAGAAGTAATAAGTATTTAGAAAAGTGAAGAAGTAAAGTAAGAAAAGAAGATAGAATTTCAGTTTTAAGGAGTATGCTTTGAGAAGTAATAAGTATTTAGAAAAGTGAAGAAGTAAAGTAAGAAAAGAAGATGGATTTCAGTTTTAAAGAGTATGCTTTGAGAAGTAATAAGTATTTAGAAAAGTGAAGAAGTAAAGTAAGAAAAGAAGATAGAATTTCAGTTTTAAGGAGTATGCTTTGAGAAGTAATAAGTATTTAGAAAAGTGAAGAAGTAAAGTAAGAAAAGAAGATGGATTTCAGTTTTAAAGAGTATGCTTTGAGAAGTAATAAGTATTTAGAAAAGTGAAGAAGTAAAGTAAGAAAAGAAGATAGAATTTCAGTTTTAAGGAGTATGCTTTGAGAAGTAATAAGTATTTAGAAAAGTGAAGAAGTAAAGTAAGAAAAGAAGATAGAATTTCAGTTTTAAGGAGTATGCTTTGAGAAGTAATAAGTATTTAGAAAAGTGAAGAAGTAAAGTAAGAAAAGAATATCTAATGATAAGTTTTCGTAGCATGCACTAAAATATGAGTTAGAATATGCAAAATGTTAATAATAATATCATAAAAACGAATCTGTATTCGGTTTGTCAAGATATGCTTGTAGATGAAAGTTAGCCTATAGAAAAGTGAAGAAGTAAAGTAAGAAAAGAAGATAGAATTTCAGTTTTAAGGAGTATGCTTTGAGAAGTAATAAGTATTTAGAAAAGTGAAGAAGTAAAGTAAGAAAAGAAGATGGATTTCAGTTTTAAAGAGTATGCTTTGAGAAGTAATAAGTATTTAGAAAAGTGAAGAAGTAAAGTAAGAAAAGAAGATAGAATTTCAGTTTTAAGGAGTATGCTTTGAGAAGTAATAAGTATTTAGAAAAGTGAAGAAGTAAAGTAAGAAAAGAAGATAGAATTTCAGTTTTAAGGAGTATGCTTTGAGAAGTAATAAGTATTTAGAAAAGTGAAGAAGTAAAGTAAGAAAAGAATATCTAATGATAAGTTTTCGTAGCATGCACTAAAATATGAGTTAGAATATGCAAAATGTTAATAATAATATCATAAAAACGAATCTGTATTCGGTTTGTCAAGATATGCTTGTAGATGAAAGTTAGCCTATAGAAAAGTGAAGAAGTAAAGTAAGAAAAGAAGATAGAAATTCGGTTTTAATAAGTATGCTTTGAGAAGTAATAAGTATTTAGAAAAGTGAAGAAGTAAAGTAAGAAAAGAAGATGGATTTCAGTTTTAAAGAGTATGCTTTGAGAAGTAATAAGTATTTAGAAAAGTGAAGAAGTAAAGTAAGAAAAGAAGATAGAATTTCAGTTTTAAGGAGTATGCTTTGAGAAGTAATAAGTATTTAGAAAAGTGAAGAAGTAAAGTAAGAAAAGAAGATGGATTTCAGTTTTAAAGAGTATGCTTTGAGAAGTAATAAGTATTTAGAAAAGTGAAGAAGTAAAGTAAGAAAAGAAGATAGAATTTCAGTTTTAAGGAGTATGCTTTGAGAAGTAATAAGTATTTAGAAAAGTGAAGAAGTAAAGTAAGAAAAGAAGATGGATTTCAGTTTTAAAGAGTATGCTTTGAGAAGTAATAAGTATTTAGAAAAGTGAAGAAGTAAAGTAAGAAAAGAAGATAGAATTTCAGTTTTAAGGAGTATGCTTTGAGAAGTAATAAGTATTTAGAAAAGTGAAGAAGTAAAGTAAGAAAAGAAGATGGATTTCAGTTTTAAAGAGTATGCTTTGAGAAGTAATAAGTATTTAGAAAAGTGAAGAAGTAAAGTAAGAAAAGAAGATAGAATTTCAGTTTTAAGGAGTATGCTTTGAGAAGTAATAAGTATTTAGAAAAGTGAAGAAGTAAAGTAAGAAAAGAAGATAGAATTTCAGTTTTAAGGAGTATGCTTTGAGAAGTAATAAGTATTTAGAAAAGTGAAGAAGTAAAGTAAGAAAAGAAGATGGATTTCAGTTTTAAAGAGTATGCTTTGAGAAGTAATAAGTATTTAGAAAAGTGAAGAAGTAAAGTAAGAAAAGAAGATAGAATTTCAGTTTTAAGGAGTATGCTTTGAGAAGTAATAAGTATTTAGAAAAGTGAAGAAGTAAAGTAAGAAAAGAAGATGGATTTCAGTTTTAAAGAGTATGCTTTGAGAAGTAATAAGTATTTAGAAAAGTGAAGAAGTAAAGTAAGAAAAGAAGATAGAATTTCAGTTTTAAGGAGTATGCTTTGAGAAGTAATAAGTATTTAGAAAAGTGAAGAAGTAAAGTAAGAAAAGAAGATAGAATTTCAGTTTTAAGGAGTATGCTTTGAGAAGTAATAAGTATTTAGAAAAGTGAAGAAGTAAAGTAAGAAAAGAATATCTAATGATAAGTTTTCGTAGCATGCACTAAAATATGAGTTAGAATATGCAAAATGTTAATAATAATATCATAAAAACGAATCTGTATTCGGTTTGTCAAGATATGCTTGTAGATGAAAGTTAGCCTATAGAAAAGTGAAGAAGTAAAGTAAGAAAAGAAGATAGAATTTCAGTTTTAAGGAGTATGCTTTGAGAAGTAATAAGTATTTAGAAAAGTGAAGAAGTAAAGTAAGAAAAGAATATCTAATGATAAGTTTTCGTAGCATGCACTAAAATATGAGTTAGAATATGCAAAATGTTAATAATAATATCATAAAAACGAATCTGTATTCGGTTTGTCAAGATATGCTTGTAGATGAAAGTTAGCCTATAGAAAAGTGAAGAAGTAAAGTAAGAAAAGAAGATAGAAATTCGGTTTTAATAAGTATGCTTTGAGAAGTAATAAGTATTTAGAAAAGTGAAGAAGTAAAGTAAGAAAAGAAGATGGATTTCAGTTTTAAAGAGTATGCTTTGAGAAGTAATAAGTATTTAGAAAAGTGAAGAAGTAAAGTAAGAAAAGAAGATAGAATTTCAGTTTTAAGGAGTATGCTTTGAGAAGTAATAAGTATTTAGAAAAGTGAAGAAGTAAAGTAAGAAAAGAAGATAGAATTTCAGTTTTAAGGAGTATGCTTTGAGAAGTAATAAGTATTTAGAAAAGTGAAGAAGTAAAGTAAGAAAAGAATATCTAATGATAAGTTTTCGTAGCATGCACTAAAATATGAGTTAGAATATGCAAAATGTTAATAATAATATCATAAAAACGAATCTGTATTCGGTTTGTCAAGATATGCTTGTAGATGAAAGTTAGCCTATAGAAAAGTGAAGAAGTAAAGTAAGAAAAGAAGATAGAAATTCGGTTTTAATAAGTATGCTTTGAGAAGTAATAAGTATTTAGAAAAGTGAAGAAGTAAAGTAAGAAAAGAAGATGGATTTCAGTTTTAAAGAGTATGCTTTGAGAAGTAATAAGTATTTAGAAAAGTGAAGAAGTAAAGTAAGAAAAGAAGATAGAATTTCAGTTTTAAGGAGTATGCTTTGAGAAGTAATAAGTATTTAGAAAAGTGAAGAAGTAAAGTAAGAAAAGAAGATAGAATTTCAGTTTTAAGGAGTATGCTTTGAGAAGTAATAAGTATTTAGAAAAGTGAAGAAGTAAAGTAAGAAAAGAATATCTAATGATAAGTTTTCGTAGCATGCACTAAAATATGAGTTAGAATATGCAAAATGTTAATAATAATATCATAAAAACGAATCTGTATTCGGTTTGTCAAGATATGCTTGTAGATGAAAGTTAGCCTATAGAAAAGTGAAGAAGTAAAGTAAGAAAAGAAGATAGAAATTCGGTTTTAATAAGTATGCTTTGAGAAGTAATAAGTATTTAGAAAAGTGAAGAAGTAAAGTAAGAAAAGAAGATGGATTTCAGTTTTAAAGAGTATGCTTTGAGAAGTAATAAGTATTTAGAAAAGTGAAGAAGTAAAGTAAGAAAAGAAGATAGAATTTCAGTTTTAAGGAGTATGCTTTGAGAAGTAATAAGTATTTAGAAAAGTGAAGAAGTAAAGTAAGAAAAGAAGATAGAATTTCAGTTTTAAGGAGTATGCTTTGAGAAGTAATAAGTATTTAGAAAAGTGAAGAAGTAAAGTAAGAAAAGAATATCTAATGATAAGTTTTCGTATGAGTACTAAAATATGAGTTAGAATATGCAAAATGTTAATAATAATATCATAAAAACGAATCTGTATTCGGTTTGTCAAGATATGCTTGTAGATGAAAGTTAGCCCTATAGAAAAGTGAAGAAGTAAAGTAAGAAAAGAAGATAGAAATTCGGTTTTAATAAGTATGCTTTGAGAAGTAATAAGTATTTAGAAAAGTGAAGAAGTAAAGTAAGAAAAGAAGATGGATTTCAGTTTTAAAGAGTATGCTTTGAGAAGTAATAAGTATTTAGAAAAGTGAAGAAGGTAAAGTAAGAAAAGAAGATAGAATTTCAGTTTTAAGGAGTATGCTTTGAGAAGTAATAAGTATTTAGAAAAGTGAAGAAGTAAAGTAAGAAAAGAAGATAGAATTTCAGTTTTAAGGAGTATGCTTTGAGAAGTAATAAGTATTTAGAAAAGTGAAGAAGTAAAGTAAGAAAAGAATATCTAATGATAAGTTTTCGTAGCATGCACTAAAATATGAGTTAGAATATGCAAAATGTTAATAATAATATCATAAAAACGAATCTGTATTCGGTTTGTCAAGATATGCTTGTAGATGAAAGTTAGCCTATAGAAAAGTGAAGAAGTAAAGTAAGAAAAGAAGATGGATTTCAGTTTTAAAGAGTATGCTTTGAGAAGTAATAAGTATTTAGAAAAGTGAAGAAGTAAAGTAAGAAAAGAAGATAGAATTTCAGTTTTAAGGAGTATGCTTTGAGAAGTAATAAGTATTTAGAAAAGTGAAGAAGTAAAGTAAGAAAAGAAGATAGAATTTCAGTTTTAAGGAGTATGCTTTGAGAAGTAATAAGTATTTAGAAAAGTGAAGAAGTAAAGTAAGAAAAGAATATCTAATGATAAGTTTTCGTAGCATGCACTAAAATATGAGTTAGAATATGCAAAATGTTAATAATAATATCATAAAAACGAATCTGTATTCGGTTTGTCAAGATATGCTTGTAGATGAAAGTTAGCCTATAGAAAAGTGAAGAAGTAAAGTAAGAAAAGAAGATAGAAATTCGGTTTTAATAAGTATGCTTTGAGAAGTAATAAGTATTTAGAAAAGTGAAGAAGTAAAGTAAGAAAAGAAGATGGATTTCAGTTTTAAAGAGTATGCTTTGAGAAGTAATAAGTATTTAGAAAAGTGAAGAAGTAAAGTAAGAAAAGAAGATAGAATTTCAGTTTTAAGGAGTATGCTTTGAGAAGTAATAAGTATTTAGAAAAGTGAAGAAGTAAAGTAAGAAAAGAAGATAGAATTTCAGTTTTAAGGAGTATGCTTTGAGAAGTAATAAGTATTTAGAAAAGTGAAGAAGTAAAGTAAGAAAAGAATATCTAATGATAAGTTTTCGTAGCATGCACTAAAATATGAGTTAGAATATGCAAAATGTTAATAATAATATCATAAAAACGAATCTGTATTCGGTTTGTCAAGATATGCTTGTAGATGAAAGTTAGCCTATAGAAAAGTGAAGAAGTAAAGTAAGAAAAGAAGATGGATTTCAGTTTTAAAGAGTATGCTTTGAGAAGTAATAAGTATTTAGAAAAGTGAAGAAGTAAAGTAAGAAAAGAAGATAGAATTTCAGTTTTAAGGAGTATGCTTTGAGAAGTAATAAGTATTTAGAAAAGTGAAGAAGTAAAGTAAGAAAAGAAGATAGAATTTCAGTTTTAAGGAGTATGCTTTGAGAAGTAATAAGTATTTAGAAAAGTGAAGAAGTAAAGTAAGAAAAGAATATCTAATGATAAGTTTTCGTAGCATGCACTAAAATATGAGTTAGAATATGCAAAATGTTAATAATAATATCATAAAAACGAATCTGTATTCGGTTTGTCAAGATATGCTTGTAGATGAAAGTTAGCCTATAGAAAAGTGAAGAAGTAAAGTAAGAAAAGAAGATGGATTTCAGTTTTAAAGAGTATGCTTTGAGAAGTAATAAGTATTTAGAAAAGTGAAGAAGTAAAGTAAGAAAAGAAGATAGAATTTCAGTTTTAAGGAGTATGCTTTGAGAAGTAATAAGTATTTAGAAAAGTGAAGAAGTAAAGTAAGAAAAGAAGATAGAATTTCAGTTTTAAGGAGTATGCTTTGAGAAGTAATAAGTATTTAGAAAAGTGAAGAAGTAAAGTAAGAAAAGAAGATGGATTTCAGTTTTAAAGAGTATGCTTTGAGAAGTAATAAGTATTTAGAAAAGTGAAGAAGTAAAGTAAGAAAAGAAGATAGAATTTCAGTTTTAAGGAGTATGCTTTGAGAAGTAATAAGTATTTAGAAAAGTGAAGAAGTAAAGTAAGAAAAGAAGATAGAATTTCAGTTTTAAGGAGTATGCTTTGAGAAGTAATAAGTATTTAGAAAAGTGAAGAAGTAAAGTAAGAAAAGAATATCTAATGATAAGTTTTCGTAGCATGCACTAAAATATGAGTTAGAATATGCAAAATGTTAATAATAATATCATAAAAACGAATCTGTATTCGGTTTGTCAAGATATGCTTGTAGATGAAAGTTAGCCTATAGAAAAGTGAAGAAGTAAAGTAAGAAAAGAAGATAGAAATTCGGTTTTAATAAGTATGCTTTGAGAAGTAATAAGTATTTAGAAAAGTGAAGAAGTAAAGTAAGAAAAGAAGATGGATTTCAGTTTTAAAGAGTATGCTTTGAGAAGTAATAAGTATTTAGAAAAGTGAAGAAGTAAAGTAAGAAAAGAAGATAGAATTTCAGTTTTAAGGAGTATGCTTTGAGAAGTAATAAGTATTTAGAAAAGTGAAGAAGTAAAGTAAGAAAAGAAGATAGAATTTCAGTTTTAAGGAGTATGCTTTGAGAAGTAATAAGTATTTAGAAAAGTGAAGAAGTAAAGTAAGAAAAGAATATCTAATGATAAGTTTTCGTAGCATGCACTAAAATATGAGTTAGAATATGCAAAATGTTAATAATAATATCATAAAAACGAATCTGTATTCGGTTTGTCAAGATATGCTTGTAGATGAAAGTTAGCCTATAGAAAAGTGAAGAAGTAAAGTAAGAAAAGAAGATGGATTTCAGTTTTAAAGAGTATGCTTTGAGAAGTAATAAGTATTTAGAAAAGTGAAGAAGTAAAGTAAGAAAAGAAGATGGATTTCAGTTTTAAAGAGTATGCTTTGAGAAGTAATAAGTATTTAGAAAAGTGAAGAAGTAAAGTAAGAAAAGAAGATAGAATTTCAGTTTTAAGGAGTATGCTTTGAGAAGTAATAAGTATTTAGAAAAGTGAAGAAGTAAAGTAAGAAAAGAAGATAGAATTTCAGTTTTAAGGAGTATGCTTTGAGAAGTAATAAGTATTTAGAAAAGTGAAGAAGTAAAGTAAGAAAAGAATATCTAATGATAAGTTTTCGTAGCATGCACTAAAATATGAGTTAGAATATGCAAAATGTTAATAATAATATCATAAAAACGAATCTGTATTCGGTTTGTCAAGATATGCTTGTAGATGAAAGTTAGCCTATAGAAAAGTGAAGAAGTAAAGTAAGAAAAGAAGATAGAAATTCGGTTTTAATAAGTATGCTTTGAGAAGTAATAAGTATTTAGAAAAGTGAAGAAGTAAAGTAAGAAAAGAAGATGGATTTCAGTTTTAAAGAGTATGCTTTGAGAAGTAATAAGTATTTAGAAAAGTGAAGAAGTAAAGTAAGAAAAGAAGATAGAATTTCAGTTTTAAGGAGTATGCTTTGAGAAGTAATAAGTATTTAGAAAAGTGAAGAAGTAAAGTAAGAAAAGAAGATGAATTTCAGTTTTAAGGAGTATGCTTTGAGAAGTAATAAGTATTTAGAAAAGTGAAGAAGTAAAGTAAGAAAAGAATATCTAATGATAAGTTTTCGTAGCATGCACTAAAATATGAGTTAGAATATGCAAAATGTTAATAATAATATCATAAAAACGAATCTGTATTCGGTTTGTCAAGATATGCTTGTAGATGAAAGTTAGCCTATAGAAAAGTGAAGAAGTAAAGTAAGAAAAGAAGATAGAATTTCAGTTTTAAGGAGTATGCTTTGAGAAGTAATAAGTATTTAGAAAAGTGAAGAAGTAAAGTAAGAAAAGAATATCTAATGATAAGTTTTCGTAGCATGCACTAAAATATGAGTTAGAATATGCAAAATGTTAATAATAATATCATAAAAACGAATCTGTATTCGGTTTGTCAAGATATGCTTGTAGATGAAAGTTAGCCTATAGAAAAGTGAAGAAGTAAAGTAAGAAAAGAAGATAGAAATTCGGTTTTAATAAGTATGCTTTGAGAAGTAATAAGTATTTAGAAAAGTGAAGAAGTAAAGTAAGAAAAGAAGATGGATTTCAGTTTTAAAGAGTATGCTTTGAGAAGTAATAAGTATTTAGAAAAGTGAAGAAGTAAAGTAAGAAAAGAAGATAGAATTTCAGTTTTAAGGAGTATGCTTTGAGAAGTAATAAGTATTTAGAAAAGTGAAGAAGTAAAGTAAGAAAAGAAGATAGAATTTCAGTTTTAAGGAGTATGCTTTGAGAAGTAATAAGTATTTAGAAAAGTGAAGAAGTAAAGTAAGAAAAGAATATCTAATGATAAGTTTTCGTAGCATGCACTAAAATATGAGTTAGAATATGCAAAATGTTAATAATAATATCATAAAAACGAATCTGTATTCGGTTTGTCAAGATATGCTTGTAGATGAAAGTTAGCCTATAGAAAAGTGAAGAAGTAAAGTAAGAAAAGAAGATAGAAATTCGGTTTTAATAAGTATGCTTTGAGAAGTAATAAGTATTTAGAAAAGTGAAGAAGTAAAGTAAGAAAAGAAGATGGATTTCAGTTTTAAAGAGTATGCTTTGAGAAGTAATAAGTATTTAGAAAAGTGAAGAAGTAAAGTAAGAAAAGAAGATAGAATTTCAGTTTTAAGGAGTATGCTTTGAGAAGTAATAAGTATTTAGAAAAGTGAAGAAGTAAAGTAAGAAAAGAAGATAGAATTTCAGTTTTAAGGAGTATGCTTTGAGAAGTAATAAGTATTTAGAAAAGTGAAGAAGTAAAGTAAGAAAAGAATATCTAATGATAAGTTTTCGTAGCATGCACTAAAATATGAGTTAGAATATGCAAAATGTTAATAATAATATCATAAAAACGAATCTGTATTCGGTTTGTCAAGATATGCTTGTAGATGAAAGTTAGCCTATAGAAAAGTGAAGAAGTAAAGTAAGAAAAGAAGATAGAAATTCGGTTTTAATAAGTATGCTTTGAGAAGTAATAAGTATTTAGAAAAGTGAAGAAGTAAAGTAAGAAAAGAAGATGGATTTCAGTTTTAAAGAGTATGCTTTGAGAAGTAATAAGTATTTAGAAAAGTGAAGAAGTAAAGTAAGAAAAGAAGATAGAATTTCAGTTTTAAGGAGTATGCTTTGAGAAGTAATAAGTATTTAGAAAAGTGAAGAAGTAAAGTAAGAAAAGAAGATAGAATTTCAGTTTTAAGGAGTATGCTTTGAGAAGTAATAAGTATTTAGAAAAGTGAAGAAGTAAAGTAAGAAAAGAATATCTAATGATAAGTTTTCGTAGCATGCACTAAAATATGAGTTAGAATATGCAAAATGTTAATAATAATATCATAAAAACGAATCTGTATTCGGTTTGTCAAGATATGCTTGTAGATGAAAGTTAGCCTATAGAAAAGTGAAGAAGTAAAGTAAGAAAAGAAGATAGAAATTCGGTTTTAATAAGTATGCTTTGAGAAGTAATAAGTATTTAGAAAAGTGAAGAAGTAAAGTAAGAAAAGAAGATGGATTTCAGTTTTAAAGAGTATGCTTTGAGAAGTAATAAGTATTTAGAAAAGTGAAGAAGTAAAGTAAGAAAAGAAGATAGAATTTCAGTTTTAAGGAGTATGCTTTGAGAAGTAATAAGTATTTAGAAAAGTGAAGAAGTAAAGTAAGAAAAGAAGATAGAATTTCAGTTTTAAGGAGTATGCTTTGAGAAGTAATAAGTATTTAGAAAAGTGAAGAAGTAAAGTAAGAAAAGAATATCTAATGATAAGTTTTCGTAGCATGCACTAAAATATGAGTTAGAATATGCAAAATGTTAATAATAATATCATAAAAACGAATCTGTATTCGGTTTGTCAAGATATGCTTGTAGATGAAAGTTAGCCTATAGAAAAGTGAAGAAGTAAAGTAAGAAAAGAAGATAGAAATTCGGTTTTAATAAGTATGCTTTGAGAAGTAATAAGTATTTAGAAAAGTGAAGAAGTAAAGTAAGAAAAGAAGATGGATTTCAGTTTTAAAGAGTATGCTTTGAGAAGTAATAAGTATTTAGAAAAGTGAAGAAGTAAAGTAAGAAAAGAAGATAGAATTTCAGTTTTAAGGAGTATGCTTTGAGAAGTAATAAGTATTTAGAAAAGTGAAGAAGTAAAGTAAGAAAAGAATATCTAATGATAAGTTTTCGTAGCATGCACTAAAATATGAAGTTAGAATATGCAAAATGCTTAGATAATAATATCATAAAAACGAATCTGTATTCGGTTTGTCAAGATATGCTTGTAGATGAAAGTTAGCCTATAGAAAAGTGAAGAAGTAAAGTAAGAAAAGAAGATAGAAATTCGGTTTTAATAAGTATGCTTTGAGAAGTAATAAGTATTTAGAAAAGTGAAGAAGTAAAGTAAGAAAAGAAGATGGATTTCAGTTTTAAAGAGTATGCTTTGAGAAGTAATAAGTATTTAGAAAAGTGAAGAAGTAAAGTAAGAAAAGAAGATAGAATTTCAGTTTTAAGGAGTATGCTTTGAGAAGTAATAAGTATTTAGAAAAGTGAAGAAGTAAAGTAAGAAAAGAATATCTAATGATAAGTTTTCGTAGCATGCACTAAAATATGAGTTAGAATATGCAAAATGTTAATAATAATATCATAAAAACGAATCTGTATTCGGTTTGTCAAGATATGCTTGTAGATGAAAGTTAGCCTATAGAAAAGTGAAGAAGTAAAGTAAGAAAAGAAGATAGAAATTCGGTTTTAATAAGTATGCTTTGAGAAGTAATAAGTATTTAGAAAAGTGAAGAAGTAAAGTAAGAAAAGAAGATGGATTTCAGTTTTAAAGAGTATGCTTTGAGAAGTAATAAGTATTTAGAAAAGTGAAGAAGTAAAGTAAGAAAAGAAGATAGAATTTCAGTTTTAAGGAGTATGCTTTGAGAAGTAATAAGTATTTAGAAAAGTGAAGAAGTAAAGTAAGAAAAGAAGATGAATTTCAGTTTTAAGGAGTATGCTTTGAGAAGTAATAAGTATTTAGAAAAGTGAAGAAGTAAAGTAAGAAAAGAATATCTAATGATAAGTTTTCGTAGCATGCACTAAAATATGAGTTAGAATATGCAAAATGTTAATAATAATATCATAAAAACGAATCTGTATTCGGTTTGTCAAGATATGCTTGTAGATGAAAGTTAGCCTATAGAAAAGTGAAGAAGTAAAGTAAGAAAAGAAGATAGAAATTCGGTTTTAATAAGTATGCTTTGAGAAGTAATAAGTATTTAGAAAAGTGAAGAAGTAAAGTAAGAAAAGAAGATGGATTTCAGTTTTAAAGAGTATGCTTTGAGAAGTAATAAGTATTTAGAAAAGTGAAGAAGTAAAGTAAGAAAAGAAGATAGAATTTCAGTTTTAAGGAGTATGCTTTGAGAAGTAATAAGTATTTAGAAAAGTGAAGAAGTAAAGTAAGAAAAGAAGATAGAATTTCAGTTTTAAGGAGTATGCTTTGAGAAGTAATAAGTATTTAGAAAAGTGAAGAAGTAAAGTAAGAAAAGAAGATAGAATTTCAGTTTTAAGGAGTATGCTTTGAGAAGTAATAAGTATTTAGAAAAGTGAAGAAGTAAAGTAAGAAAAGAAGATAGAATTTCAGTTTTAAGGAGTATGCTTTGAGAAGTAATAAGTATTTAGAAAAGTGAAGAAGTAAAGTAAGAAAAGAATATCTAATGATAAGTTTTCGTAGCATGCACTAAAATATGAGTTAGAATATGCAAAATGTTAATAATAATATCATAAAAACGAATCTGTATTCGGTTTGTCAAGATATGCTTGTAGATGAAAGTTAGCCTATAGAAAAGTGAAGAAGTAAAGTAAGAAAAGAAGATAGAAATTCGGTTTTAATAAGTATGCTTTGAGAAGTAATAAGTATTTAGAAAAGTGAAGAAGTAAAGTAAGAAAAGAAGATGGATTTCAGTTTTAAAGAGTATGCTTTGAGAAGTAATAAGTATTTAGAAAAGTGAAGAAGTAAAGTAAGAAAAGAAGATAGAATTTCAGTTTTAAGGAGTATGCTTTGAGAAGTAATAAGTATTTAGAAAAGTGAAGAAGTAAAGTAAGAAAAGAAGATGAATTTCAGTTTTAAGGAGTATGCTTTGAGAAGTAATAAGTATTTAGAAAAGTGAAGAAGTAAAGTAAGAAAAGAATATCTAATGATAAGTTTTCGTAGCATGCACTAAAATATGAGTTAGAATATGCAAAATGTTAATAATAATATCATAAAAACGAATCTGTATTCGGTTTGTCAAGATATGCTTGTAGATGAAAGTTAGCCTATAGAAAAGTGAAGAAGTAAAGTAAGAAAAGAAGATAGAAATTCGGTTTTAATAAGTATGCTTTGAGAAGTAATAAGTATTTAGAAAAGTGAAGAAGTAAAGTAAGAAAAGAAGATGGATTTCAGTTTTAAAGAGTATGCTTTGAGAAGTAATAAGTATTTAGAAAAGTGAAGAAGTAAAGTAAGAAAAGAAGATAGAATTTCAGTTTTAAGGAGTATGCTTTGAGAAGTAATAAGTATTTAGAAAAGTGAAGAAGTAAAGTAAGAAAAGAAGATAGAATTTCAGTTTTAAGGAGTATGCTTTGAGAAGTAATAAGTATTTAGAAAAGTGAAGAAGTAAAGTAAGAAAAGAATATCTAATGATAAGTTTTCGTAGCATGCACTAAAATATGAGTTAGAATATGCAAAATGTTAATAATAATATCATAAAAACGAATCTGTATTCGGTTTGTCAAGATATGCTTGTAGATGAAAGTTAGCCTATAGAAAAGTGAAGAAGTAAAGTAAGAAAAGAAGATAGAAATTCGGTTTTAATAAGTATGCTTTGAGAAGTAATAAGTATTTAGAAAAGTGAAGAAGTAAAGTAAGAAAAGAAGATAGAATTTCAGTTTTAAGGAGTATGCTTTGAGAAGTAATAAGTATTTAGAAAAGTGAAGAAGTAAAGTAAGAAAAGAAGATAGAATTTCAGTTTTAAGGAGTATGCTTTGAGAAGTAATAAGTATTTAGAAAAGTGAAGAAGTAAAGTAAGAAAAGAATATCTAATGATAAGTTTTCGTAGCATGCACTAAAATATGAGTTAGAATATGCAAAATGTTAATAATAATATCATAAAAACGAATCTGTATTCGGTTTGTCAAGATATGCTTGTAGATGAAAGTTAGCCTATAGAAAAGTGAAGAAGTAAAGTAAGAAAAGAAGATAGAAATTCGGTTTTAATAAGTATGCTTTGAGAAGTAATAAGTATTTAGAAAAGTGAAGAAGTAAAGTAAGAAAAGAAGATGGATTTCAGTTTTAAAGAGTATGCTTTGAGAAGTAATAAGTATTTAGAAAAGTGAAGAAGTAAAGTAAGAAAAGAAGATAGAATTTCAGTTTTAAGGAGTATGCTTTGAGAAGTAATAAGTATTTAGAAAAGTGAAGAAGTAAAGTAAGAAAAGAAGATGAATTTCAGTTTTAAGGAGTATGCTTTGAGAAGTAATAAGTATTTAGAAAAGTGAAGAAGTAAAGTAAGAAAAGAATATCTAATGATAAGTTTTCGTAGCATGCACTAAAATATGAGTTAGAATATGCAAAATGTTAATAATAATATCATAAAAACGAATCTGTATTCGGTTTGTCAAGATATGCTTGTAGATGAAAGTTAGCCTATAGAAAAGTGAAGAAGTAAAGTAAGAAAAGAAGATAGAAATTCGGTTTTAATAAGTATGCTTTGAGAAGTAATAAGTATTTAGAAAAGTGAAGAAGTAAAGTAAGAAAAGAAGATGGATTTCAGTTTTAAAGAGTATGCTTTGAGAAGTAATAAGTATTTAGAAAAGTGAAGAAGTAAAGTAAGAAAAGAAGATAGAATTTCAGTTTTAAGGAGTATGCTTTGAGAAGTAATAAGTATTTAGAAAAGTGAAGAAGTAAAGTAAGAAAAGAAGATAGAATTTCAGTTTTAAGGAGTATGCTTTGAGAAGTAATAAGTATTTAGAAAAGTGAAGAAGTAAAGTAAGAAAAGAATATCTAATGATAAGTTTTCGTAGCATGCACTAAAATATGAGTTAGAATATGCAAAATGTTAATAATAATATCATAAAAACGAATCTGTATTCGGTTTGTCAAGATATGCTTGTAGATGAAAGTTAGCCTATAGAAAAGTGAAGAAGTAAAGTAAGAAAAGAAGATAGAAATTCGGTTTTAATAAGTATGCTTTGAGAAGTAATAAGTATTTAGAAAAGTGAAGAAGTAAAGTAAGAAAAGAAGATGGATTTCAGTTTTAAAGAGTATGCTTTGAGAAGTAATAAGTATTTAGAAAAGTGAAGAAGTAAAGTAAGAAAAGAAGATAGAATTTCAGTTTTAAGGAGTATGCTTTGAGAAGTAATAAGTATTTAGAAAAGTGAAGAAGTAAAGTAAGAAAAGAAGATGAATTTCAGTTTTAAGGAGTATGCTTTGAGAAGTAATAAGTATTTAGAAAAGTGAAGAAGTAAAGTAAGAAAAGAATATCTAATGATAAGTTTTCGTAGCATGCACTAAAATATGAGTTAGAATATGCAAAATGTTAATAATAATATCATAAAAACGAATCTGTATTCGGTTTGTCAAGATATGCTTGTAGATGAAAGTTAGCCTATAGAAAAGTGAAGAAGTAAAGTAAGAAAAGAAGATAGAAATTCGGTTTTAATAAGTATGCTTTGAGAAGTAATAAGTATTTAGAAAAGTGAAGAAGTAAAGTAAGAAAAGAAGATGGATTTCAGTTTTAAAGAGTATGCTTTGAGAAGTAATAAGTATTTAGAAAAGTGAAGAAGTAAAGTAAGAAAAGAAGATAGAATTTCAGTTTTAAGGAGTATGCTTTGAGAAGTAATAAGTATTTAGAAAAGTGAAGAAGTAAAGTAAGAAAAGAAGATAGAATTTCAGTTTTAAGGAGTATGCTTTGAGAAGTAATAAGTATTTAGAAAAGTGAAGAAGTAAAGTAAGAAAAGAATATCTAATGATAAGTTTTCGTAGCATGCACTAAAATATGAGTTAGAATATGCAAAATGTTAATAATAATATCATAAAAACGAATCTGTATTCGGTTTGTCAAGATATGCTTGTAGATGAAAGTTAGCCTATAGAAAAGTGAAGAAGTAAAGTAAGAAAAGAAGATAGAAATTCGGTTTTAATAAGTATGCTTTGAGAAGTAATAAGTATTTAGAAAAGTGAAGAAGTAAAGTAAGAAAAGAAGATGGATTTCAGTTTTAAAGAGTATGCTTTGAGAAGTAATAAGTATTTAGAAAAGTGAAGAAGTAAAGTAAGAAAAGAAGATAGAATTTCAGTTTTAAGGAGTATGCTTTGAGAAGTAATAAGTATTTAGAAAAGTGAAGAAGTAAAGTAAGAAAAGAAGATAGAATTTCAGTTTTAAGGAGTATGCTTTGAGAAGTAATAAGTATTTAGAAAAGTGAAGAAGTAAAGTAAGAAAAGAATATCTAATGATAAGTTTTCGTAGCATGCACTAAAATATGAGTTAGAATATGCAAAATGTTAATAATAATATCATAAAAACGAATCTGTATTCGGTTTGTCAAGATATGCTTGTAGATGAAAGTTAGCCTATAGAAAAGTGAAGAAGTAAAGTAAGAAAAGAAGATAGAAATTCGGTTTTAATAAGTATGCTTTGAGAAGTAATAAGTATTTAGAAAAGTGAAGAAGTAAAGTAAGAAAAGAAGATGGATTTCAGTTTTAAAGAGTATGCTTTGAGAAGTAATAAGTATTTAGAAAAGTGAAGAAGTAAAGTAAGAAAAGAAGATAGAATTTCAGTTTTAAGGAGTATGCTTTGAGAAGTAATAAGTATTTAGAAAAGTGAAGAAGTAAAGTAAGAAAAGAATATCTAATGATAAGTTTTCGTAGCATGCACTAAAATATGAGTTAGAATATGCAAAATGTTAATAATAATATCATAAAAACGAATCTGTATTCGGTTTGTCAAGATATGCTTGTAGATGAAAGTTAGCCTATAGAAAAGTGAAGAAGTAAAGTAAGAAAAGAAGATAGAAATTCGGTTTTAATAAGTATGCTTTGAGAAGTAATAAGTATTTAGAAAAGTGAAGAAGTAAAGTAAGAAAAGAAGATGGATTTCAGTTTTAAAGAGTATGCTTTGAGAAGTAATAAGTATTTAGAAAAGTGAAGAAGTAAAGTAAGAAAAGAAGATAGAATTTCAGTTTTAAGGAGTATGCTTTGAGAAGTAATAAGTATTTAGAAAAGTGAAGAAGTAAAGTAAGAAAAGAAGATAGAATTTCAGTTTTAAGGAGTATGCTTTGAGAAGTAATAAGTATTTAGAAAAGTGAAGAAGTAAAGTAAGAAAAGAATATCTAATGATAAGTTTTCGTAGCATGCACTAAAATATGAGTTAGAATATGCAAAATGTTAATAATAATATCATAAAAACGAATCTGTATTCGGTTTGTCAAGATATGCTTGTAGATGAAAGTTAGCCTATAGAAAAGTGAAGAAGTAAAGTAAGAAAAGAAGATAGAAATTCGGTTTTAATAAGTATGCTTTGAGAAGTAATAAGTATTTAGAAAAGTGAAGAAGTAAAGTAAGAAAAGAAGATGGATTTCAGTTTTAAAGAGTATGCTTTGAGAAGTAATAAGTATTTAGAAAAGTGAAGAAGTAAAGTAAGAAAAGAAGATAGAATTTCAGTTTTAAGGAGTATGCTTTGAGAAGTAATAAGTATTTAGAAAAGTGAAGAAGTAAAGTAAGAAAAGAATATCTAATGATAAGTTTTCGTAGCATGCACTAAAATATGAGTTAGAATATGCAAAATGTTAATAATAATATCATAAAAACGAATCTGTATTCGGTTTGTCAAGATATGCTTGTAGATGAAAGTTAGCCTATAGAAAAGTGAAGAAGTAAAGTAAGAAAAGAAGATAGAAATTCGGTTTTAATAAGTATGCTTTGAGAAGTAATAAGTATTTAGAAAAGTGAAGAAGTAAAGTAAGAAAAGAAGATGGATTTCAGTTTTAAAGAGTATGCTTTGAGAAGTAATAAGTATTTAGAAAAGTGAAGAAGTAAAGTAAGAAAAGAAGATAGAATTTCAGTTTTAAGGAGTATGCTTTGAGAAGTAATAAGTATTTAGAAAAGTGAAGAAGTAAAGTAAGAAAAGAAGATGAATTTCAGTTTTAAGGAGTATGCTTTGAGAAGTAATAAGTATTTAGAAAAGTGAAGAAGTAAAGTAAGAAAAGAATATCTAATGATAAGTTTTCGTAGCATGCACTAAAATATGAGTTAGAATATGCAAAATGTTAATAATAATATCATAAAAACGAATCTGTATTCGGTTTGTCAAGATATGCTTGTAGATGAAAGTTAGCCTATAGAAAAGTGAAGAAGTAAAGTAAGAAAAGAAGATAGAAATTCGGTTTTAATAAGTATGCTTTGAGAAGTAATAAGTATTTAGAAAAGTGAAGAAGTAAAGTAAGAAAAGAAGATGGATTTCAGTTTTAAAGAGTATGCTTTGAGAAGTAATAAGTATTTAGAAAAGTGAAGAAGTAAAGTAAGAAAAGAAGATAGAATTTCAGTTTTAAGGAGTATGCTTTGAGAAGTAATAAGTATTTAGAAAAGTGAAGAAGTAAAGTAAGAAAAGAAGATAGAATTTCAGTTTTAAGGAGTATGCTTTGAGAAGTAATAAGTATTTAGAAAAGTGAAGAAGTAAAGTAAGAAAAGAATATCTAATGATAAGTTTTCGTAGCATGCACTAAAATATGAGTTAGAATATGCAAAATGTTAATAATAATATCATAAAAACGAATCTGTATTCGGTTTGTCAAGATATGCTTGTAGATGAAAGTTAGCCTATAGAAAAGTGAAGAAGTAAAGTAAGAAAAGAAGATAGAAATTCGGTTTTAATAAGTATGCTTTGAGAAGTAATAAGTATTTAGAAAAGTGAAGAAGTAAAGTAAGAAAAGAAGATGGATTTCAGTTTTAAAGAGTATGCTTTGAGAAGTAATAAGTATTTAGAAAAGTGAAGAAGTAAAGTAAGAAAAGAAGATAGAATTTCAGTTTTAAGGAGTATGCTTTGAGAAGTAATAAGTATTTAGAAAAGTGAAGAAGTAAAGTAAGAAAAGAAGATGAATTTCAGTTTTAAGGAGTATGCTTTGAGAAGTAATAAGTATTTAGAAAAGTGAAGAAGTAAAGTAAGAAAAGAATATCTAATGATAAGTTTTCGTAGCATGCACTAAAATATGAGTTAGAATATGCAAAATGTTAATAATAATATCATAAAAACGAATCTGTATTCGGTTTGTCAAGATATGCTTGTAGATGAAAGTTAGCCTATAGAAAAGTGAAGAAGTAAAGTAAGAAAAGAAGATAGAAATTCGGTTTTAATAAGTATGCTTTGAGAAGTAATAAGTATTTAGAAAAGTGAAGAAGTAAAGTAAGAAAAGAAGATGGATTTCAGTTTTAAAGAGTATGCTTTGAGAAGTAATAAGTATTTAGAAAAGTGAAGAAGTAAAGTAAGAAAAGAAGATAGAATTTCAGTTTTAAGGAGTATGCTTTGAGAAGTAATAAGTATTTAGAAAAGTGAAGAAGTAAAGTAAGAAAAGAAGATAGAATTTCAGTTTTAAGGAGTATGCTTTGAGAAGTAATAAGTATTTAGAAAAGTGAAGAAGTAAAGTAAGAAAAGAATATCTAATGATAAGTTTTCGTAGCATGCACTAAAATATGAGTTAGAATATGCAAAATGTTAATAATAATATCATAAAAACGAATCTGTATTCGGTTTGTCAAGATATGCTTGTAGATGAAAGTTAGCCTATAGAAAAGTGAAGAAGTAAAGTAAGAAAAGAAGATAGAAATTCGGTTTTAATAAGTATGCTTTGAGAAGTAATAAGTATTTAGAAAAGTGAAGAAGTAAAGTAAGAAAAGAAGATGGATTTCAGTTTTAAAGAGTATGCTTTGAGAAGTAATAAGTATTTAGAAAAGTGAAGAAGTAAAGTAAGAAAAGAAGATAGAATTTCAGTTTTAAGGAGTATGCTTTGAGAAGTAATAAGTATTTAGAAAAGTGAAGAAGTAAAGTAAGAAAAGAATATCTAATGATAAGTTTTCGTAGCATGCACTAAAATATGAGTTAGAATATGCAAAATGTTAATAATAATATCATAAAAACGAATCTGTATTCGGTTTGTCAAGATATGCTTGTAGATGAAAGTTAGCCTATAGAAAAGTGAAGAAGTAAAGTAAGAAAAGAAGATAGAAATTCGGTTTTAATAAGTATGCTTTGAGAAGTAATAAGTATTTAGAAAAGTGAAGAAGTAAAGTAAGAAAAGAAGATGGATTTCAGTTTTAAAGAGTATGCTTTGAGAAGTAATAAGTATTTAGAAAAGTGAAGAAGTAAAGTAAGAAAAGAAGATAGAATTTCAGTTTTAAGGAGTATGCTTTGAGAAGTAATAAGTATTTAGAAAAGTGAAGAAGTAAAGTAAGAAAAGAAGATGAATTTCAGTTTTAAGGAGTATGCTTTGAGAAGTAATAAGTATTTAGAAAAGTGAAGAAGTAAAGTAAGAAAAGAATATCTAATGATAAGTTTTCGTAGCATGCACTAAAATATGAGTTAGAATATGCAAAATGTTAATAATAATATCATAAAAACGAATCTGTATTCGGTTTGTCAAGATATGCTTGTAGATGAAAGTTAGCCTATAGAAAAGTGAAGAAGTAAAGTAAGAAAAGAAGATAGAAATTCGGTTTTAATAAGTATGCTTTGAGAAGTAATAAGTATTTAGAAAAGTGAAGAAGTAAAGTAAGAAAAGAAGATGGATTTCAGTTTTAAAGAGTATGCTTTGAGAAGTAATAAGTATTTAGAAAAGTGAAGAAGTAAAGTAAGAAAAGAAGATAGAATTTCAGTTTTAAGGAGTATGCTTTGAGAAGTAATAAGTATTTAGAAAAGTGAAGAAGTAAAGTAAGAAAAGAAGATAGAATTTCAGTTTTCAAGGAGTATGCTTTGAGAAGTAATAAGTATTTAGAAAAGTGAAGAAGTAAAGTAAGAAAAGAATATCTAATGATAAGTTTTCGTAGCATGCACTAAAATATGAGTTAGAATATGCAAAATGTTAATAATAATATCATAAAAACGAATCTGTATTCGGTTTGTCAAGATATGCTTGTAGATGAAAGTTAGCCTATAGAAAAGTGAAGAAGTAAAGTAAGAAAAGAAGATAGAAATTCGGTTTTAATAAGTATGCTTTGAGAAGTAATAAGTATTTAGAAAAGTGAAGAAGTAAAGTAAGAAAAGAAGATGGATTTCAGTTTTAAAGAGTATGCTTTGAGAAGTAATAAGTATTTAGAAAAGTGAAGAAGTAAAGTAAGAAAAGAAGATAGAATTTCAGTTTTAAGGAGTATGCTTTGAGAAGTAATAAGTATTTAGAAAAGTGAAGAAGTAAAGTAAGAAAAGAAGATGAATTTCAGTTTTAAGGAGTATGCTTTGAGAAGTAATAAGTATTTAGAAAAGTGAAGAAGTAAAGTAAGAAAAGAATATCTAATGATAAGTTTTCGTAGCATGCACTAAAATATGAGTTAGAATATGCAAAATGTTAATAATAATATCATAAAAACGAATCTGTATTCGGTTTGTCAAGATATGCTTGTAGATGAAAGTTAGCCTATAGAAAAGTGAAGAAGTAAAGTAAGAAAAGAAGATAGAAATTCGGTTTTAATAAGTATGCTTTGAGAAGTAATAAGTATTTAGAAAAGTGAAGAAGTAAAGTAAGAAAAGAATATCTAATGATAAGTTTTCGTAGCATGCACTAAAATATGAGTTAGAATATGCAAAATGTTAATAATAATATCATAAAAACGAATCTGTATTCGGTTTGTCAAGATATGCTTGTAGATGAAAGTTAGCCTATAGAAAAGTGAAGAAGTAAAGTAAGAAAAGAAGATAGAAATTCGGTTTTAATAAGTATGCTTTGAGAAGTAATAAGTATTTAGAAAAGTGAAGAAGTAAAGTAAGAAAAGAAGATGGATTTCAGTTTTAAAGAGTATGCTTTGAGAAGTAATAAGTATTTAGAAAAGTGAAGAAGTAAAGTAAGAAAAGAAGATAGAATTTCAGTTTTAAGGAGTATGCTTTGAGAAGTAATAAGTATTTAGAAAAGTGAAGAAGTAAAGTAAGAAAAGAAGATAGAATTTCAGTTTTAAGGAGTATGCTTTGAGAAGTAATAAGTATTTAGAAAAGTGAAGAAGTAAAGTAAGAAAAGAATATCTAATGATAAGTTTTCGTAGCATGCACTAAAATATGAGTTAGAATATGCAAAATGTTAATAATAATATCATAAAAACGAATCTGTATTCGGTTTGTCAAGATATGCTTGTAGATGAAAGTTAGCCTATAGAAAAGTGAAGAAGTAAAGTAAGAAAAGAAGATAGAAATTCGGTTTTAATAAGTATGCTTTGAGAAGTAATAAGTATTTAGAAAAGTGAAGAAGTAAAGTAAGAAAAGAAGATGGATTTCAGTTTTAAAGAGTATGCTTTGAGAAGTAATAAGTATTTAGAAAAGTGAAGAAGTAAAGTAAGAAAAGAAGATAGAATTTCAGTTTTAAGGAGTATGCTTTGAGAAGTAATAAGTATTTAGAAAAGTGAAGAAGTAAAGTAAGAAAAGAAGATAGAATTTCAGTTTTAAGAGTATGCTTTGAGAAGTAATAAGTATAGAAAAGTGAAGAAGTAAAGTAAGAAAAGAATATCTAATGATAAGTTTTCGTAGCATGCACTAAAATATGAGTTAGAATATGCAAAATGTTAATAATAATATCATAAAAACGAATCTGTATTCGGTTTGTCAAGATATGCTTGTAGATGAAAGTTAGCCTATAGAAAAGTGAAGAAGTAAAGTAAGAAAAGAAGATAGAAATTCGGTTTTAATAAGTATGCTTTGAGAAGTAATAAGTATTTAGAAAAGTGAAGAAGTAAAGTAAGAAAAGAAGATGGATTTCAGTTTTAAAGAGTATGCTTTGAGAAGTAATAAGTATTTAGAAAAGTGAAGAAGTAAAGTAAGAAAAGAAGATAGAATTTCAGTTTTAAGGAGTATGCTTTGAGAAGTAATAAGTATTTAGAAAAGTGAAGAAGTAAAGTAAGAAAAGAAGATGAATTTCAGTTTTAAGAGTATGCTTTGAGAAGTAATAAGTATTTAGAAAAGTGAAGAAGTAAAGTAAGAAAAGAATATCTAATGATAAGTTTTCGTAGCATGCACTAAAATATGAGTTAGAATATGCAAAATGTTAATAATAATATCATAAAAACGAATCTGTATTCGGTTTGTCAAGATATGCTTGTAGATGAAAGTTAGCCTATAGAAAAGTGAAGAAGTAAAGTAAGAAAAGAAGATAGAAATTCGGTTTTAATAAGTATGCTTTGAGAAGTAATAAGTATTTAGAAAAGTGAAGAAGTAAAGTAAGAAAAGAAGATGGATTTCAGTTTTAAAGAGTATGCTTTGAGAAGTAATAAGTATTTAGAAAAGTGAAGAAGTAAAGTAAGAAAAGAAGATAGAATTTCAGTTTTAAGGAGTATGCTTTGAGAAGTAATAAGTATTTAGAAAAGTGAAGAAGTAAAGTAAGAAAAGAATATAGAATTTCAGTTTTAAGGAGTATGCTTTAGATGAAAGTAATAAGTATTTAGAAAAGTGAAGAAGTAAAGTAAGAAAAGAATATCTAATGATAAGTTTTCGTAGCATGCACTAAAATATGAGTTAGAATATGCAAAATGTTAATAATAATATCATAAAAACGAATCTGTATTCGGTTTGTCAAGATATGCTTGTAGATGAAAGTTAGCCTATAGAAAAGTGAAGAAGTAAAGTAAGAAAAGAAGATAGAAATTCGGTTTTAATAAGTATGCTTTGAGAAGTAATAAGTATTTAGAAAAGTGAAGAAGTAAAGTAAGAAAAGAAGATGGATTTCAGTTTTAAAGAGTATGCTTTGAGAAGTAATAAGTATTTAGAAAAGTGAAGAAGTAAAGTAAGAAAAGAAGATAGAATTTCAGTTTTAAGGAGTATGCTTTGAGAAGTAATAAGTATTTAGAAAAGTGAAGAAGTAAAGTAAGAAAAGAAGATAGAATTTCAGTTTTAAGGAGTATGCTTTAGAGAAAGTAATAAGTATTTAGAAAAGTGAAGAAGTAAAGTAAGAAAAGAATATCTAATGATAAGTTTTCGTAGCATGCACTAAAATATGAGTTAGAATATGCAAAATGTTAATAATAATATCATAAAAACGAATCTGTATTCGGTTTGTCAAGATATGCTTGTAGATGAAAGTTAGCCTATAGAAAAGTGAAGAAGTAAAGTAAGAAAAGAAGATAGAAATTCGGTTTTAATAAGTATGCTTTGAGAAGTAATAAGTATTTAGAAAAGTGAAGAAGTAAAGTAAGAAAAGAAGATGGATTTCAGTTTTAAAGAGTATGCTTTGAGAAGTAATAAGTATTTAGAAAAGTGAAGAAGTAAAGTAAGAAAAGAAGATAGAATTTCAGTTTTAAGGAGTATGCTTTGAGAAGTAATAAGTATTTAGAAAAGTGAAGAAGTAAAGTAAGAAAAGAAGATAGAATTTCAGTTTTAAGGAGTATGCTTTGAGAAGTAATAAGTATTTAGAAAAGTGAAGAAGTAAAGTAAGAAAAGAATATCTAATGATAAGTTTTCGTAGCATGCACTAAAATATGAGTTAGAATATGCAAAATGTTAGTAATAATATCATAAAAACGAATCTGTATTCGGTTTGTCAAGATATGCTTGTAGATGAAAGTTAGCCTATAGAAAAGTGAAGAAGTAAAGTAAGAAAAGAATATAGAAATTCGGTTTTAATAAGTATGCTTTGAGAAGTAATAAGTATTTAGAATAGTGAAGAAGTAAAGTAAGATAAAGAAGATGGATATTCAGTTTTAAAGAGTATGCTTTAGATGAAAGTAATAAGTATTTAGAAAAGTGAAGAAGTAAAGTAAGAAAAGAAGATAGAATTTCAGTTTTCGTAGTATGCTTTGAGAAGTAATAAGTATAGAATAGTGAAGAAGTAAAGTAATGTCACAAAGAAGATGTATTTCAGTTTTAAGAGTATGCTTTGAGAAAGTAATAAGTATTTAGAAAAGTGAAGAAGTAAAGTAAGAAAAGAATATCTAATGATAAGTTTTCGTAGCATGCACTAAAATATGAGTTAGAATATGCAAAATGTTAATAATAATATCATAAAAACGAATCTGTATTCGGTTTGTCAAGATATGCTTGTAGATGAAAGTTAGCCTATAGAAAAGTGAAGAAGTAAAGTAAGAAAAGAATATAGAAATTCGGTTTTAATAAGTATGCTTTGAGAAGTAATAAGTATTTAGAAAAGTGAAGAAGTAAAGTAAGACAAAGAAGATGGATTTCAGTTTTAAAGAGTATGCTTTAGATGAAAGTAATAAGTATAGAAAAGTGAAGAAGTAAAGTAAGAAAAGAAGATAGAATTTCAGTTTTAAGGAGTATGCTTTGAGAAGTATAAGTATAGAATATGAAAAGTAAAGTAAGAAAAGATAGATAGAATTTCAGTTTTCAAGGAGTATGCTTTGAGAAAGTAATAAGTATTTAGAAAAGTGAAGAAGTAAAGTAAGAAAAGAATATCTAATGATAAGTTTTCGTAGCATGCACTAAAATATGAGTTAGAATATGCAAAATGTTAATAATAATATCATAAAAACGAATCTGTATTCGGTTTGTCAAGATATGCTTGTAGATGAAAGTTAGCCTATAGAAAAGTGAAGAAGTAAAGTAAGAAAAGAAGATAGAAATTCGGTTTTAATAAGTATGCGTTGAGAAGTAATAAGTATTTAGAAAAGTGAAGAAGTAAAGTAATATAATAGAAGATCTGATATTCAGTTTTAAAGAGTATGCTTTAGAGAAAGTAATAAGTATTTAGAAAAGTGAAGAAGTAAAGTAAGAAAAGAAGATAGAATGATCAGTTTTAAGGAGTATGCTTTGAGAAGTAATAAGTATCAGTTAGAATAGTGAAGAATGTTAAGTAAGAAAAGAAGATAGAATTTATTCAGTTTTAAGGAGTATGCTTTAGAGAAAGTAATAAGTATTTAGAAAAGTGAAGAAGTAAAGTAAGAAAAGAATATCTAATGATAAGTTTTCGTAGCATGCACTAAAATATGAGTTAGAATATGCAAAATGTTAATAATAATATCATAAAAACGAATCTGTATTCGGTTTGTCAAGATATGCTTGTAGATGAAAGTTAGCCTATAGAAAAGTGAAGAAGTAAAGTAAGAAAAGAAGATAGAAATTCGGTTTTAATAAGTATGCTTTGAGAAGTAATAAGTATTTAGAAAAGTGAAGAAGTAAAGTAAGAAAAGAAGATGGATTTCAGTTTTAAAGAGTATGCTTTGAGAAGTAATAAGTATTTAGAAAAGTGAAGAAGTAAAGTAAGAAAAGAAGATAGAATTTCAGTTTTAAGGAGTATGCTTTGAGAAGTAATAAGTATTTAGAAAAGTGAAGAAGTAAAGTAAGAAAAGAAGATAGAATTTCAGTTTTAAGGAGTATGCTTTGAGAAGTAATAAGTATTTAGAAAAGTGAAGAAGTAAAGTAAGAAAAGAATATCTAATGATAAGTTTTCGTAGCATGCACTAAAAT
>CAMPDV010003220.1:0-56517 GCA_946699065.1 Loxodes magnus | reverse complement strand
AATATAATAAAATTAAATTTAAGTAAAACTGATTTTAATATAGTAAAATTAAATTTAAGTAAAACTGATTTTAATATAAATAAAATTAAATTTAAGTAAAACTGATTTTAATATAATAAAATTAAATTTAAGTAAAACTGATTTTAATATAATAAAATTAAATTTAAGTAAAACTGATTTTAATATAATAAAATTAAATTTAAGTAAAACTGATTTTAATATAAATAAAATTAAATTTAAGTAAAACTGATTTTTATATAATAAAATTAAATTTAAGTAAAACTGATTTTAATATAAATAAAATTAAATTTAAGTAAAACTGATTTTTAAATAAATAAAATTAAATTTAAGTAAAATTGATTTTAATATAGTAAAATTAAATTTAAGTAAAACTGATTTAAATATAAATAAAATTAAATTTAAGTAAAACTGATTTTTAAATAAATAAAATTAAATTTAAGTAAAACTGATTTTAATATAGTAAAATTAAATTAAAGTAAAACTGATTTTAATATAAATAAAATTAAATTTAAGTAAAACTGATTTTGATATAATAAAATTAAATTTAAGAAAAACTGATTTTAATATAAATAAAATTAAATTTAAGTAAAACTGATTTTAATATAAATAAAATTAAATTTAAGTAAAACTGATTTTAATATAGTAAAATTAAATTTAAGTAAAACTGATTTTTAAATAAATAAAATTAAATTTAAGTAAAACTGATTTTAATATAGTAAAATTAAATTTAAGAAAAACTGATTTTAATATAAATAAAATTAAATTTAAGTAAAACTGATTTTAATATAGTAAAATTAAATTTAAGAAAAACTGATTTTAATATAAATAAAATTAAATTAAAGTAAAACTGATTTTAATATAATAAAATTAAATTTAAGTAAAACTGATTTTAATATAATAAAATTAAATTTAAGTAAAACTGATTTTTAAATAAATAAAATTAAATTAAATTTAAGTAAAACTGATTTTAATATAAATAAAATTAAATTTAAGTAAAACTGATTTTAATATAAATAAAATTAAATTTAAGTAAAACTGATTTTAATATAATAAAATTAAATTTAAGTAAAACTGATTTTTATATAATAAAATTAAATTTAAGTAAAACTGATTTTAATATAAATAAAATTAAATTTAAGTAAAACTGATTTTAATATAATAAAATTAAATTTAAGTAAAACTTATTTTAATATAATAAAATTAAATTTAAGTAAAACTGATTTTAATATAATAAAATTAAATTTAAGTAAAACTTATTTTAATATAATAAAATTAAATTTAAGAAAAACTGATTTTAATATAAATAAAATTAAATTAAAGTAAAACTGATTTTAATATAATAAAATTAAATTTAAGTAAAACTGATTTTAATATAATAAAATTAAATTTAAGTAAAACTGATTTTAATATAATAAAATTAAATTTAAGTAAAACTGATTTTAATATAGTAAAATTAAATTTAAGTAAAACTGATTTTAATATAAATAAAATTAAATTTAAGTAAAACTGATTTTAATATAATAAAATTAAATTTAAGTAAAACTGATTTTAATATAATAAAATTAAATTTAAGTAAAACTGATTTTAATATAATAAAATTAAATTTAAGTAAAACTGATTTTAATATAAATAAAATTAAATTTAAGTAAAACTGATTTTTATATAATAAAATTAAATTTAAGTAAAACTGATTTTAATATAAATAAAATTAAATTTAAGTAAAACTGATTTTTAAATAAATAAAATTAAATTTAAGTAAAACTGATTTTAATATAGTAATATTAAATTTAAGTAAAACTGATTTTAATATAAATAAAATTAAATTTAAGTAAAACTTATTTTAATATAATAAAATTAAATTTAAGTAAAACTGATTTTTATATAAATAAAATTAAATTTAAGAAAAACTGATTTTAATATAAATAAAATTAAATTTAAGTAAAACTGATTTTAATATAAATAAAATTAAATTTAAGTAAAATTGATTTTAATATAGTAAAATTAAATTTAAGTAAAACTGATTTTTAAATAAATAAAATTAAATTTAAGTAAAACTGATTTTAATATAGTAAAATTAAATTTAAGAAAAACTGATTTTTATATAAATAAAATTAAAGTAAAGTAAAACTGATTTTAATATAAATAAAATTAAATTTAAGTAAAACTGATTTTAATATAAATAAAATTAAATTTAAGTAAAACTTATTTTAATATAAAAAAAATTAAATTTAAGTAAAACTGATTTTTATATAAATAAAATTAAAGTAAAGTAATACTGATTTTTATATAATAAAATTAAATTTAAGTAAAACTGATTTTAATATAAATAAAATTAAATTTAAGTAAAACTGATTTTAATATAAATAAAATTAAATTTAAGTAAAATTGATTTTAATATAGTAAAATTAAATTTAAGTAAAACTGATTTTTAAATAAATAAAATTAAATTTAAGTAAAACTGATTTTAATATAGTAAAATTAAATTTAAGAAAAACTGATTTTTATATAAATAAAATTAAAGTAAAGTAAAACTGATTTTAATATAAATAAAATTAAATTTAAGTAAAACTGATTTTAATATAAATAAAATTAAATTTAAGTAAAACTTATTTTAATATAAAAAAAATTAAATTTAAGTAAAACTGATTTTTATATAATAAAATTAAATTTAAGTAAAACTGATTTTTATATAATAAAATTAAATTTAAGTAAAACTGATTTTAATATAAATATAATTAAATTTAAGTAAAACTTATTTTAATATAAATAAAATAAAATTAAAGTAAAACTTATTTTAATGAAATAAAATTAAATTAAAGTAAAACTGATTTTAATATAAATAAAATTAAATTTAAGAAAAACTGATTTTAATATAAATAAAATTATATTTAAGTAAAACTGATTTTGATATAATAAAATTAAATTTAAGTAAAACTGATTTTAATATAATAAAATTAAATTTAAGTAAAACTGATTTTAATATAATAAAATTAAATTTAAGTAAAACTCATTTTTATATAAATAAAATTAAATTTAAGTAAAACTGATTTTAATATAAATAAAATTAAATTTAAGTAAAACTGATTTTAATATAATAAAATTAAATTTAAGAAAAACTGATTTTAATATAAATAAAATTAAATTAAAGTAAAACTGATTTTAATATAATAAAATTAAATTTAAGTAAAACTGATTTTAATATAATAAAATTAAATTTAAGTAAAACTGATTTTAATATAATAAAATTAAATTTAAGTAAAACTGATTTTAATATAGTAAAATTAAATTTAAGTAAAACTGATTTTAATATAAATAAAATTAAATTTAAGTAAAACTGATTTTAATATAATAAAATTAAATTTAAGTAAAACTGATTTTAATATAATAAAATTAAATTTAAGTAAAACTGATTTTAATATAATAAAATTAAATTTAAGTAAAACTGATTTTAATATAAATAAAATTAAATTTAAGTAAAACTGATTTTTATATAATAAAATTAAATTTAAGTAAAACTGATTTTAATATAAATAAAATTAAATTTAAGTAAAACTGATTTTTAAATAAATAAAATTAAATTTAAGTAAAACTGATTTTAATATAGTAATATTAAATTTAAGTAAAACTGATTTTAATATAAATAAAATTAAATTTAAGTAAAACTTATTTTAATATAATAAAATTAAATTTAAGTAAAACTGATTTTTATATAAATAAAATTAAATTTAAGAAAAACTGATTTTAATATAAATAAAATTAAATTTAAGTAAAACTGATTTTAATATAAATAAAATTAAATTTAAGTAAAACTGATTTTAATATAATAAAATTAAATTTAAGTAAAACTGATTTTAATATAATAAAATTAAATTTAAGTAAAACTGATTTTAATATAATAAAATTAAATTTAAGTAAAACTGATTTTAATATAAATAAAATTAAATTTAAGTAAAACTTATTTTAATATAAAAAAAATTAAATTTAAGTAAAACTGATTTTTATATAAATAAAATTAAAGTAAAGTAATACTGATTTTTATATAATAAAATTAAATTTAAGTAAAACTGATTTTTATATAATAAAATTAAATTTAAGTAAAACTGATTTTAATATAAATATAATTAAATTTAAGTAAAACTTATTTTAATATAAATAAAATAAAATTAAAGTAAAACTTATTTTAATGAAATAAAATTAAATTAAAGTAAAACTGATTTTAATATAATAAAATTAAATTTAAGTAAAACTGATTTTAATATAATAAAATTAAATTTAAGAAAAACTGATTTTAATATAAATAAAATTATATTTAAGTAAAACTGATTTTGATATAATAAAATTAAATTTAAGTAAAACTGATTTTAATATAATAAAATTAAATTTAAGTAAAACTGATTTTAATATAATAAAATTAAATTTAAGTAAAACTCATTTTTATATAAATAAAATTAAATTTAAGTAAAACTTATTTTAATATAATAAAATTAAATTTAAGAAAAACTGATTTTAATATAAATAAAATTATATTTAAGTAAAACTGATTTTGATATAATAAAATTAAATTTAAGTAAAACTGATTTTAATATAAATTAATCTAAAGTAAAGTAAAACTGATTTTTATATAAATAAAATTAAATTTAAGTAAAACTGATTTTTAAATAAATAAAATTAAATTTAAGTAAAACTGATTTTAATATAGTAAAATTAAATTTAAGTAAAACTGATTTTAATATAAATAAAATTAAATTTAAGTAAAACTGATTTTGATATAATAAAATTAAATTTAAGTAAAACTGATTTTGATATAATAAAATTAAATTTAAGTAATACTGATTTTAATATAATAAAATTAAACTAAAGTAAAACTGATTTTAATATAATAAAATTAAATTTAAGTAAAACTCATTTTTATATAAATAAAATTAAATTAAAGTAAAACTGATTTTAATATAATAAAATTAAACTAAAGTAAAACTGATTTTAATATAAATAAAATTAAATTAATGTAATACAGATTTTAATATAAATAAAATAAAATTAAAGTAAAACTGATTTTAATGAAATAAAATTAAATTAAAGTAAAACTGATTTTAATATAAATAAAATTAAATTTAAGTAAAACTGATTTTAATATAATAAAATTAAATTTAAGAAAAACTGATTTTAATATAAATAAAATTATATTTAAGTAAAACTGATTTTGATATAATAAAATTAAATTTAAGTAAAACTGATTTTAATATAAATAAAATTAAATTTAAGTAAAACTGATTTTAATATAATAAAATTAAATTTAAGTAAAACTGATTTTAATATAAATAAAATTAAATTTAAGTAAAACTGATTTTGATATAATAAAATTAAATTTAAGTAAAACTGATTTTAATATAAATAAAATTAAATTAAAGTAAAACTGATTTTAATATAAATAAAATTAAATTTAAGTAAAACTGATTTTGATATAATAAAATTAAATTTAAGAAAAACTGATTTTAATATAAATAAAATTATATTTAAGTAAAACTGATTTTGATATAGTAAAATTAAATTTAAGTAAAACTGATTTTTAAATAAATAAAATTAAATTTAAGTAAAACTGATTTTGATATAATAAAATTAAATTTAAGTAAAACTCATTTTTATATAAATAAAATTAAATTTAAGTAAAACTGATTTAAATATAGTAAAATTAAATTTAAGTAAAACTGATTTTAATATAAATAAAATTAAATTTAAGTAAAACTGATTTTTAAATAAATAAAATTAAATTAAATTTAAGTAAAACTGATTTTAATATAAATAAAATTAAATTTAAGTAAAACTGATTTTTATATAAATAAAATTAAAGTAAAGTAAAACTGATTTTAATATAATAAAATTAAATTTAAGTAAAACTGATTTTAATATAATAAAATTAAATTTAAGTAAAACTGATTTTAATATAAATAAAATAAAATTAAAGTAAAACTGATTTTAATATAAATAAAATTAAATTTAAGTAAAACTGATTTTAATATAAATATAATTAAATTTAAGTAAAACTGATTTTAATATAAATAAAATTAAAGTAAAGTAAAACTTATTTTAATATAAATAAAATTAAATTAAAGTAAAACTGATTTTAATATAAATAAAATTAAATTTAAGTAAAACTGATTTTAATATAAATATAATTAAATTTAAGTAAAACTGATTTTAATATAAATAAAATTAAAGTAAAGTAAAACTTATTTTAATATAAATAAAATTAAATTAAAGTAAAACTGATTTTAATATAAATAAAATTAAATTTAAGTAAAACTGATTTTAATATAAATATAATTAAATTTAAGTAAAACTTATTTTAATATAAATAAAATAAAATTAAAGTAAAACTTATTTTAATGAAATAAAATTAAATTAAAGTAAAACTGATTTTAATATAAATAAAATTAAATTTAAGTAAAACTGATTTTAATATAATAAAATTAAACTAAAGTAAAACTGATTTTAATATAATAAAATTAAATTTAAGTAAAACTGATTTTTATATAAATAAAATTAAATTAAAGTAAAACTGATTTTAATATAATAAAATTAAATTTAAGTAAAACTGATTTTAATATAATAAAATTAAATTAATGTAATACTGATTTTAATATAAATAAAATAAAATTAAAGTAAAACTGATTTTAATATAAATAAAATTAAATTTAAGTAAAACTGATTTTAATATAAATATAATTAAATTTAAGTAAAACTGATTTTAATATAAATAAAATTAAAGTAAAGTAAAACTTATTTTAATATAAATAAAATTAAATTAAAGTAAAACTGATTTTAATATAAATAAAATTAAATTTAAGTAAAACTGATTTTGATATAATAAAATTAAATTTAAGAAAAACTGATTTTAATATAAATAAAATTAAATTTAAGTAAAACTGATTTTGATATAATAAAATTAAATTTAAGAAAAACTGATTTTAATATAAATAAAATTAAATTAAAGTAAAACTGATTTTAATATAAATAAAATTAAATTTAAGTAAAACTGATTTTAATATAATAAAATTAAATTTAAGTAAAACTGATTTTAATATAAATAAAATTAAATTTAAGTAAAACTGATTTTGATATAAATAAAATTAAATTTAAGTAAAACTGATTTTGATATAATAAAATTAAATTTAAGAAAAACTGATTTTAATATAAATAAAATTAAATTAAAGTAAAACTGATTTTAATATAAATAAAATTAAATTTAAGTAAAACTTATTTTAATATAATAAAATTAAATTTAAGAAAAACTGATTTTAATATAAATAAAATTAAATTAAAGTAAAACTGATTTTAATATAAATAAAATTAAATTTAAGTAAAACTGATTTTAATATAATAAAATTAAATTTAAGTAAAACTGATTTTAATATAAATAAAATTAAATTTAAGTAAAACTGATTTTAATATAGTAAAATTAAATTTAAGTAAAACTGATTTTAATATAAATAAAATTAAATTTAAGTAAAACTGATTTTGATATAATAAAATTAAATTAAAGTAAAACTGATTTTAATATAAATAAAATTAAATTTAAGTAAAACTGATTTTAATATAATAAAATTAAATTTAAGTAAAACTGATTTTGATATAATAAAATTAAATTTAAGAAAAACTGATTTTAATATAAATAAAATTAAATTTAAGTAAAACTGATTTAAATATAGTAAAATTAAATTTAAGTAAAACTGATTTTAATATAAATAAAATTAAATTTAAGTAAAACTGATTTTAATATAGTAAAATTAAATTTAAGTAAAACTGATTTTAATATAAATAAAATTAAATTTAAGTAAAACTGATTTTAATATAAATAAAATTAAATTTAAGTAAAACTTATTTTAATATAATAAAATTAAATTTAAGTAAAACTGATTTTAATATAGTAAAATTAAATTTAAGTAAAACTGATTTTGATATAATAAAATTAAATTTAAGAAAAACTGATTTTAATATAAATAAAATTAAATTTAAGAAAAACTGATTTTAATATAAATAAAATTAAATTTAAGTAAAACTTATTTTAATATAATAAAATTAAATTTAAGTAAAACTGATTTTAATATAAATAAAATTAAATTAAAGTAAAACTGATTTTAATATAAATTAATCTAAATTAAAGTAAAACTGATTTTTATATAATAAAATTAAATTTAAGTAAAACTGATTTTAATATAATAAAATTAAATTTAAGTAAAACTGATTTTAATATAATAAAATTAAATTTAAGTAAAACTGATTTTAATATAAATAAAATTAAATTAAAGTAAAACTGATTTTAATATAAATAAAATTAAATTTAAGTAAAACTGATTTTAATATAAATAAAATTAAATTAAAGTAAAACTGATTTTAATATAATAAAATTAAATTTAAGTAAAACTGATTTTGATATAATAAAATTAAATTTAAGAAAAACTGATTTTAATATAAATAAAATTAAATTAAAGTAAAACTGATTTAAATATAGTAAAATTAAATTTAAGTAAAACTGATTTTAATATAAATAAAATTAAATTTAAGTAAAACTGATTTTAATATAATAAAATTAAATTTAAGAAAAACTGATTTTAATATAAATAAAATTAAATTTAAGTAAAACTGATTTTGATATAATAAAATTAAATTTAAGAAAAACTGATTTTAATATAAATAAAATTAAATTAAAGTAAAACTGATTTTAATATAAATAAAATTAAATTTAAGTAAAACTGATTTTAATATAATAAAATTAAATTTAAGTAAAACTGATTTTAATATAAATAAAATTAAATTTAAGTAAAACTGATTTTGATATAAATAAAATTAAATTTAAGTAAAACTGATTTTAATATAAATTAAATTAAATTAAAGTAAAACAGATTTTTATATAATAAAATTAAATTTAAGTAAAACTGATTTTAATATAAATAAAATTAAATTAAAGTAAAACTGATTTTAATATAAATAAAATTAAATTTAAGTAAAACTGATTTTAATATAAATAAAATTAAATTAAAGTAAAACTGATTTTAATATAAATAAAATTATATTTAAGTAAAACTGATTTTTATATAAATAAAATTATATTTAAGTAAAACTGATTTTTATATAAATAAAATTAAAGTAAAGTAAAACTGATTTTAATATAATAAAATTAAATTTAAGTAAAACTGATTTTAATATAAATAAAATTAAATTAAAGTAAAACTGATTTTAATATAAATAAAATTATATTTAAGTAAAACTGATTTTTATATAAATAAAATTAAAGTAAAGTAAAACTGATTTTTATATAAATAAAATTATATTTAAGTAAAACTGATTTTAATATAAATTAAATTAAATTTAAGCAAAACTGATTTTAATATAATAAAATTAAATTTAAGTAAAACTGATTTTAATATAAATAAAATTAAATTTAAGTAAAACTGATTTTAATATAGTAAAATTAAATTTAAGTAAAACTGATTTTAATATAAATAAAATTAAATTTAAGTAAAACTTATTTTAATATAATAAAATTAAATTTAAGAAAAACTGATTTTAATATAAATAAAATTAAATTTAAGTAAAACTGATTTTAATATAAATAAAATTAAATTTAAGTAAAACTGATTTTGATATAATAAAATTAAATTTAAGAAAAACTGATTTTATTATAAATAAAATTAAATTTAAGTAAAACTGATTTTAATATAATAAAATTAAATTTAAGTAAAACTGATTTTTATATAAATAAAATTAAATTTAAGTAAAACAGATTTTAATATAATAAAATAAAATTTAAGTAAAACTGATTTTAATATAATAAAATAAAATTTAAGTAATACTGATTTTAATATAAATTAATCTAAAGTAAAGTAAAACTGATTTTTATATAAATAAAATTATATTTAAGTAAAACTGATTTTAATATAAATTAAATTAAATTAAAGTAAAACTGATTTTAATATAAATAAAATTAAATTTAAGTAAAACTGATTTTGATATAATAAAATTAAATTTAAGTAAAATTGATTTTAATATAAATAAAACTAAATTTAAGTAAAACTGATTTTAATATAAATAAAACTAAATTTAAGTAAAACTGATTTTAATATAAATAAAATTAAATTAAAGTAAAACTGATTTTAATATAAATTAAATTAAATTAAAGTAAAACTGATTTTGATATAATAAAATTAAATTTAAGTAAAACTGATTTTGATATAATAAAATTAAATTTAAGTAAAACTGATTTTGATATAATAAAATTAAATTTAAGAAAAACTGATTTTAATATATATAAAATTAAATTTAAGTAAAACTGATTTTAATATAATAAAATTAAATTAAAGTAAAACTTATTTTAATATAAATAAAATTAAATTAAAGTAAAACTGATTTTAATATAAATAAAATTAAATTTAAGTAAAACTGATTTTAATATAATAAAATTAAATTTAAGTAAAACTGATTTAAATATAAATAAAATTAAATTTAAGTAAAATTGATTTTATTATAGTAAAATTAAATTTAAGTAAAACTGATTTAAATATAAATAAAATTAAATTTAAGTAAAACTTATTTTAATATAATAAAATTAAATTTAAGAAAAACTGATTTTAATATAAATAAAATTAAATTAAAGTAAAACTGATTTTAATATAATAAAATTAAATTTAAGTAAAACTGATTTTAATATAAATAAAATTAAATTAAAGTAAAACTGATTTTTATATAAATAAAATTAAAGTAAAGTAAAACTGATTTTAATATAATAAAATTAAATTTAAGTAAAACTGATTTTAATATAAATAAAATTAAATTAAAGTAAAACTGATTTTAATATAATAAAATTAAATTTAAGTAAAACTGATTTTAATATAAATAAAATTAAATTTAAGTAAAACTGATTTTAATATAAATAAAATTAAATTTAAGTAAAACTGATTTTAATATAAATTAAATTAAATTAAAGTAAAACTGATTTTAATATAAATAAAATTAAATTTAAGTAAAATTGATTTTAATATAGTAAAATTAAATTTAAGTAAAACTGATTTAAATATAAATAAAATTAAATTTAAGTAAAACTTATTTTAATATAAATTAAATTAAATTAAAGTAAAACTGATTTTAATATAAATAAAATTAAATTTAAGTAAAATTGATTTTAATATAGTAAAATTAAATTTAAGTAAAACTGATTTAAATATAAATAAAATTAAATTTAAGTAAAACTGATTTTGATATAATAAAATTAAATTTAAGTAAAACTGATTTTAATATAAATAAAATTAAATTTAAGTAAAACTGATTTTAATATAATAAAATTAAATTAAAGTAAAACTGATTTTTATATAATAAAATTAAATTTATGTAAAACTGATTTTATTATAAATAAAATTAAATTAAAGTAAAACTGATTTTAATATAAATAAAATTAAATTTAAGTAAAACTGATTTTAATATAAATTAAATTAAATTAAAGTAAAACTGATTTTTATATAATAAAATTAAATTTAAGTAAAACTGATTTTAATATAAATTAAATTAAATTTAAGTAAAACTGATTTTAATATAAATAAAATTAAATTTAAGTAAAACTGATTTTAATGAAATAAAATTAAATTAAAGTAAAACTGATTTTAATATAATAAAATTAAATTTAAGTAAAACTGATTTTAATGAAATAAAATTAAATTTAAGTAAAACTGATTTTAATATAAATAAAATTAAATTTAAGTAAAACTGATTTTGATATAAATAAAATTATATTTAAGTAAAACTGATTTTTATATAAATAAAATTAAATTAAAGTAAAACTGATTTTTATATAAATAAAATTATATTTAAGTAAAACTGATTTTAATATAAATAAAATTAAATTTAAGTAAAACTGATTTTAATATAAATAAAATTAAATTTAAGTAAAACTGATTTTGATATAAATAAAATTAAATTTAAGTAAAACTGATTTTAATATAATAAAATTAAATTTAAGTAAAACTGATTTTAATATAAATAAAATTAAATTTAAGTAAAACTGATTTTAATATAATAAAATTAAATTTAAGTAAAACTGATTTTAATATAAATTAAATTAAATTAAAGTAAAACTGATTTTGATATAATAAAATTAAATTTATGTAAAACTGATTTTAATATAAATTAAATTAAATTAAAGTAAAACTGATTTTTATATAATAAAATTAAATTTATGTAAAACTGATTTTATTATAAATAAAATTAAATTAAAGTAAAACTGATTTTAATATAAATAAAATTAAATTTAAGTAAAACTGATTTTAATATAGTAAAATTAAATTTAAGTAAAACTGATTTTAATATAAATAAAAAAAATTTATGTAAAACTTATATTTTTTTTAAATTATTTAAACATTTCTCAATTATTTATTCATTATTTAATAACGAGCTAGCTCCTTTATTCTAACACTAAGTCATTTAAATAACTTCTCAATATTTATTAATATTAATAATACAAGTATAACATAAAGTTATCAATCAAGAAGTCTTATACTATATTATTTATCATATCTATTAGTATTCAAATCACTTTCTTTTCTTATCACTTAAGCAAACATTTACTAAATCTTTATTTCTTTATAAATCAGTTCATTGTTTATAAATAAAATTTCCTCTTATAACATTTCTAAACTTGAGTAAGTAGCCAAGTCTTTTAACTTTGAGACCCCAAACTTTCTGATGCTCGTTGCAGAACGAGATTATATTTAAAATTTAAATTAAGAATTAGCTAAGTATTTGATGTAGCTTTTTAGCTAGATTCTTATGATGCTATTGTTTGAAATAATAAAGAAGATAATTTAAGAAATCTAGGTAAATATAATTAATGCCTTTAAACATAAAACTTTATAAGATTATAGTCCATATTGTCAAAGAAGAATCTGAATATAAAATAAAATAAAATGGGTGCTTAAACTGATGTATTAAGTTTAACGTAAAAGGAACTATATAAAAGGAAAAAACTTCCTAAAATAAACAAATATAAAGCATGGAGTTCTATAGCCTAGTTATAAAGCTAATCTAGGACGAAGCTTATTTTATCAATATGAAGAGAATACTTTTCATAGATTAGGTTATATAAGAAACAGTCAAGGGCTATATTGTAACTATCAACTTAATTCTTAATATAAAAGCTTATTACAAAAGAAGGCTAACTCAGCTAATTTTAGGTTATAAAATCAAGAGATAAGAATATATTGATATAGGAATAAATGATTAGTAGATAGCAGTTACTCTATATAGATAAGCTTATTGTCTTATTAAAAGTTATATTTCTGTAAATTTAAACGTAATAACTTATGTCTATTGCTAATGGTATTTTATATAGATACTAAAGATAGTATCTTGATTGAATGCAATATATTTACAACTAATGTTTAAATAAAATCCATAAATCAAAGTTAAACTATATCCCTTTAATAAAGAACTATTTTAATTGGTGAATTTAAGCAATTTAATTATTAGAAGAGAGAAAAATAATATAATTATAGCTAATTTGACTAACTAAAGCAAGAAGCATAAATTTACATTAGAAATCACTTAAGTTAATTAGGAATTAATTATAAGGTATATAAATTATATTTAGCTTTATAAATTAATTTTTATTTATCACTTTAAATAAAGCATCTTCTAGATACTTATTGCTTACGCTACTGGTAGATAGCTTGCTGTAAAAAAGGATATGCATTTTATGAACTAGAAAGGTATTAAAAGCAATTAGATATCTCAATACAACAACCAAGCTTAATTCGAATCGATCAGAAACATATAAATCTAAAATAGACGCATTTGCAATTAAATTAAGCAGAGAAAGGATTTTTATTGCTATAATAAGTCAATAAAACTGGATTCTCAACTAAATCAAATTTTATAATGATAAATAAAACGCATTTCAGGCTAGAATGATTCTAAGACACCGTTGGTTGCTATAAGAGTTTATTAAAATTAATGCTAAATACTTTGAAGCATATTATGGAAAAGATTAAAGTCTTTACAAGCTAGGAAAATATAAAGAAGGATTAAATTACTTTGGAAAAGAGCTAAATAAAGCCAAATTACGTAGTAGCTTCAATCGGAAAAAGCTAGGCATATTAAAAGTAATAAAATACAAAGAATCGTTTAACTGCAAAACACAAGATTATTAAGCTGCGCTCTAATAATATATTATTTAGATTGTCTTATAAAATATAATTATAAATTTATTCTAATATGACCTCAAGATTTCAAGCTTATTTATAAAAAATGATTATTAGTTAATTATTCTTATCTTACTTTTATCTAGTAAATTAATTAAAACTAAAGATAATTTAAAGCATTTCTTCTTTAATTATTGTTTAAATTTTTATTATGATAGCATTGTATTTAGTTAATTATAAGTTACTTGCTAAAGATACTTTAAGATATACCAGTTTAATTCTTTTAATTATTCATGTTAATATGATATTTATTGATGAAGATAGGTAATTTTATACTTTTTTATAAAAGCAATAGTAGGTATATTATATTTAATTATTAAAATAATCAGAAGTTTGCTAATTATATTGCTTGCTTTTCTAAATTAAGTTCTATACGTTATTCTTTTATTTTTTCTATATAAGCACAATTAGTCTTTCTTATGTTTATCTTAGATTATCATTTAAGTTAATCTAATAATTTTATTAAAGTGTGAAATTTTTATGGCAGCTTATGAAAGAGATTATAGAAGTATTAGAAAAATATCTCATTCTTAAGATATTTTTACTCTAATTATATTTCTCTAGTTCAGTTAATAATAGCATTGTTATAGTGATATTAAATAAAAGAAATACAAATATTTAAGCTATAATCTAAAATTATTTATATCTAAGACACTTTAATAAATATAAATCCTAATTTTGACAAAGTTTATAATCTAAAAAGAAATAAACTTTAAGCTAAAACTTAGATTTAAAACCTATTAAGTGCAAAAGCACAACCAATTGAAAGAAGGAAATCTTTACAGAAGCTATTTTTTAAAAAGAAAATTTACTTAACAATTTAAACTAGAACCTTAAAACAGCGGAGTACTATAATGATGATTTAAAGCTAATCTTAATTTTATAGATCTATGATTCTATAGAGAAAATTCTGAAAAGAAATTAGGTTAAAATATAGAAGCATTAGAGTGCATCAGTAAAGCCATAAAGTAAAGTTCAACTACTAAAAAGCTCAATTAGCCTAAGGCATTTATTGATAATTTAAATTAACACCAAAGAAACTACAGAATGCTATAATGTTCCTAGTAAGCTAAACATAATATATTTGTAGTCTTCTCAAATAAAAACAACGATCTTAATTTTTGGATATTATGGAGAAGCAATAGAATGGTATAATAAAGTTATAAAACTAAATTCTTTTATTAATTATTCTTTTTATAGCAAAAGAAATTTTCTTAGGTTTTTAGACAAAAAGAAGAACTGAAAGAAAGCTAAAAAAGAACTTTGAAGCTTAATTCTAATTTCGTAGAGGCTTAAAATAACACAAGAAATGTACTGAAGATTTATAGTTAGAACGAAGAAACAAAAGAAAGGTTAAGTAATCTGAAGCATATTTGATAAAACTTTTAGAAATAAAAGGTAAATATTATAAATCTCAAACTTCCAAATTGTTAAGAAGAGATGCCTTGCCTACAATATGCATAAAGCTCTATTTGGATTTAGTTTTATAGCTATATTATTGCATTTTTTTGCATCTAAGTATCTTCCAAATTTTAGAGAAAGATATGAAATTATGAAATAAATGCTTTAATTACTTTAAAGTTAATAGTTTATATTAATTATATTTGAATATTTAAGACATTTGTTTGTCTTTCTAAATGAGTTTTGTATAATACTGTTAATTTTATTTGCTTGTCTATCTTCTCTATTTTGTTATTTATCATAATAATCTAATCTTTCCCAGTTATTTTATACTTAAATAATTTAAAATAGTAGGCCAAAGATTTTAGATAATAAACCTTTATAATTAATAATTATAAGCTAATAGGAGTTAATTAAAGTTATAGATATAGATATAGTAAATATGCTTTAGTTGATATATTAATGATAGTATATTATAGTTAATAAGAAGAAATATGTAATTTATTTGATTTAGTTAATTAATAATTAGCATTATATAATAAAAGGATATTTATTAAGCATCTATTATTATTTTAACTTTATAATAAACTATAGCAAATATTATAGTTATTACTATTGATATATCATTAAGACTTTCTTTTAATTTTTAAGTTCTTATTTAACTTAGATTTTCTAATTTTAACATTGTGGTTATTTATATTATACTTATAATAGAACTTTAACTGTTATATTCTATTTATTTTACTTTTCTTAGCTAGCAAATCTCTAAATCTACTAATATCCCTTATTATTCTATCTACTTACCTTTTAAGTTGTAACTGTCTAGTCTTTTGATCTAATTTTAGCTAAATTGTTGTTATAATAAATGAACTAGCTCAGTTTCTTAATTTATTTCCTTTTAAATGCTAAAATTTTTTAACTCCAAATATCAATTTTAATTTTCCAGCTTATGTATCATGTTTGGGAAGATATTCATTAATAAGAAATATCTTCTGCTTACTAGCAAGAATTAAACTTGAGCTATTTTATATAATTTCTCATCGAACATTTAAGCAGTAATCAAGATTAATATTCTCTTTATTTTAATGCAGTAGTGACATTAGCTTAACTAGTTATGATAAAATATATGCTTTAATAGAAGCATATCATATATGGAGAGATTAGTTTTTAAATCTCAGCAGGATAGTCAAGAAAATCAATTTTCTAAAAATCTTAGTTGAAGCTACTTTTGATAAATCTATAAAACTTTATGAAAAGATACATTGATTAAGCTTTCATTAGGGATATAAAAAGACTGGCGGGGTATAGATTTTTATTTACTTGTTATGTTTCATCATTTTAAATAACCTTTCAGTTGGGTTAAAAAACTTTAAGAAAAATCTCGCAGGATTATCAAGCAATACAAGGAGTTCGATGTCTATTTTTATTATTTATTAATCATATTAATTAGTGATCCCCGCTTGCAGAGCCAGACTAGCAGAATATATCTGCTAGAGTAATTAAAAGGTCATTCAAAGTAAATACTACGGCGAGGATTTAGCTTCCTCGAAATTTATAAAAGAATCATTAATCTTTATAGGAATCCTAAGAAATCCATCCTTTAAGAGGCTAAATGTTCAATTTTCTTATTCATAAATATCAGTAGAAACTTCTAAAATTCTAGAACTCTTATTTGATTTACTGCTAATAATGCCTTACATTCAGTGTAACCTTCTTACGATTTTTGTAAATTAGCTTATGCTTTTTAAGTATTTTAAATAAAATTTTTATATTTTTTATTTAATTAATATTAAATCAGCCTTAACAAAAATCTAGAAATTAGATAAAATAAATGTATGAGAGATAAAATCTTAGTAATCTAAAGTTATTACTTAAATCTTATTTTATAACTTATCTATTTAGATGCAAAAGCTATCAGATATCATTCAAAGTAATTTCTCTAATTTCCTAATTTTTTATAAATTCCAGTTACTTAGAGACTAGAAAGGTTAGAGGTTTGTTGAAGTGAATAGTGCATAGTATAGCAATAATTAGTAAGTAAATTTAAAGAGGTAATTTGTTTATAATAATGAATGGTATAAAAGATGGTAGTTAGATAGGTGTATTATAAGTTTAAGTTGTTTCTATGTGTGTTAGTTTTAAATGAACTATGGTTAATAAGAAGATAGGTGTAATAATAATAGATAAGTATTTAATTTTGGTGTTTATCTAAATAATTAAAATAGTAAATATTTTAATTATTAGATGATACTCTAGTAGCATAGTTAGTATAATAAAGGTAGAATTAGTATCTTAATTAAATGAAGAAGCTAGCATTCTTACTTTTAATTTCTATAAATGATTCTCTATTAAAAGAAATTATCCAGTATTATTAAAAGTATTATAGATCTAATAAAGTAGCTAGTATTTAGATTACTAAGTATGCAATCATTCAGATAAAATTAAGCAAATTAGACTAATTATTATACAGATATAATGCCTATATTATTATATTACCAATCAACCAACTAACTAAACCTAATTTCAATATGCTATGTATTGTCTACAGTTAGATCATTAACTCAATTATCCATTATCATCTCTAAAGATCAATTCACTCTTCTCAATTCCACCATTTAAGTCCAACTATATAAATTCTTACTATATAGAGCTATAAAATAAATTATTTAACCTAAGTTAAGCAAATGGATTTATATCTAGGACAGATTTATAAAATTTAAGAAGACTAAACTTTATTACAGTCTAGTTTGTTAATTTTAATAAGAACACATTCAATCATTTAAAATCTATTAAAGAATCTTACCTAAATTTAGCTTAGCCAGTCTAAAGCTAGCAGTCAGTTAGAAATTAATAAAATTAGCCTTTAATAACTATTTTAGTAGTAAGCTTATTTTATTATAACTAGTAATAAGAATCTTAACCTTCTAGCATTATCCAATACTTTTAAATTAGTAGACTGCTAATAGCTTACCTATATTATCAGTATTATTAATCTTAAGATGGATATTTAATCAAAGTTATTAGAGATCAAATAAATTATTACTATAGCAGGGAATTATAATCTTATGTCTTTATCTCTGAACTCTATGAAAATAAGCTTTTAGAAAGATTAAATATAGTTAGTAGCTTAGATTCTTGAAATAACGATATTCATTTATTAAAAGGAAGAACTCTCTTTTAACCAGATTAATATGAAGATACAGTCGAAGCAATAAACCAAATTATTGATCTTTATCTTTATTAAGTTAAATCTTGGAAATAAAAAGAAGCAATTGAATCTCTAAATAATGCTGACAGAACTGGCACTAATAAACAGAAAGTTTATCTAAAGGAAAAGTACTTTAAGGCTTGAGTAAATTTGAGGAAGCTAATAAAAGATACGATGATAAAATTATTACTCATACTTGATGACGAAGCTTATATTTAAAAAGGAGTTGCTCTTATTACCTCAGGAAGCAAGAAATGCTATTGAAACAATTGTATTTATAATTTGAGCCTAATATCTAAGTAGACTATTCTATATAGGAATAATACTTTTAGATTTATAAAAGTATGAAGAAACTAATGAAATGATAGATACATTAACTTAGAAAGATCTTAATATTACTTTAGCTAATTATATAAAAGAGCTGCTTTACTTCAGCTAGAAAATAATTAAAAAGCTGAGCAATTATTTAATATCGCTATAAATTAAGTTCTTATCTTTATGATATCTATTTCTTAAAAGAAACACCTTTTTAATGCTAAAAATTGCAGAATAAATAAATGAATACAATAATAATGATAAAAGAACATGAAACTAACCATATAAAAGCTTGACTTCTAAATGGGAATTTTACTAATGCTTTAAAAAAGAAAGAAAAGCAATTAAATGCTACAACGAGGTATCAAATCTGATGATTGACATGCTAATTCTTATTTCTATAAAGACAATTTATTTTAAGAAAAATAAAAATAGATTAGGAAATAGAATGTTTAAGCAAATTATTATGTTTGATCTTACCAATAAAAGGTGTAGTGTAGTGTTTCAAAATGTTCAAAGTAGTTTAAATAATTAGAAGATGGTATTTAGTAGTTGAATTAAAAATCATATTGAGATTAATAATATAGAGTTTCCTTTTACAGAAGATGCAAATAATTAGATAGATTAACATAAAGAAGCTATTTAATTGTTCAATAAGATATTTAAACTTGGTAACTAGAATGTTGAAACCCATTTCTAATGGAAAGGCTTTTATAGTTTAACGAACATTAAGAAGCGATTTAATAATATAACATTGCATAGATAAGATTTAAGCAAAGTAAAGGGAAATTTAAAACTTGATTATGATCTTTCTTAAAAGTTGAAAATGAGTTAATAGGATGCTTAGTAAGATAAATGAACTATATTCTAAATTTTAGTTAATTTACTAATTAAAGGAATTATTTTTAGCAAAATGGAAAAGAATAAGAAGCAGTAGAATACTACTTTCAAGTTATCTAGTTTGATTCTAATTTAGTAGAAAATTACATTTAAAAGTTAATGATCCAATGGAACAGAGAATTGAGAAGTTGTAGAATGATAAAATGCAGTTGTAATTTGGATTTGTAAAATGAATAAGCTTATTTTATTTTAGGAAAGTATCTTTGCTGATTAAACAAAAATGAAGAAACAATTTTAGCTTTAAAAAAGTGATATAATTTGAGTCTAAGTATTAATAAATTCGTATATTAAAAGGAATTTTAGTTATAGACTTCATAAACTATGTGGAAGTACTGAATAATTAAATAAGGTATTTTTAATAGATTCTAATCTTGCATAAGCTTACATTATAAAATAATTGTATTTACTTAATGTAATAAAATTGGAAAAAGTTTATGAAAATTATAATAAATCTATTAAGCTTAGTCCTAATTATAGTTACAGAAAGGATTTCTATTTTAAGAATTAATTAAAAAAAAGAGCAATCCATTGCTATAACATAGGCTAGCAATTTGAGTCTTTCTTTGTTGATTCATAAATTTAAAAAGATTAAACTCTTTTTTAGAAAATAAAAGTAAAAATTTGAAGCTATAGAGAGTGTTTATAAAGCTCTTAAAATATATCCTCATTTTGCATAAGCTCATAACTATAAAGGAGCTAATTTGAATGACTTAGATGATATAATGTCTAAATTAAGCTTCTAATCTCTTTCCTACTTCTCTAATTCCTTGCAAAAATATATGTTTTTCTCTCTATAAAATGGGAAATCATTCTGCAGCAGTGAATATATTAATAAAGCTTTTTAGCATAGTTCTAAATATGCAGAAGTTTACTATAATAAAAGTCTGATACTTTAGGAATTAAATTAAAATAAGAAGCATTTGAATGTTTCACTACAGCACATTAACTAAACCCTAAACTAGAAGCTCCCTAAATAACCTATAATAACTAAAATTAATAAGCATAAATTATATTTAAGTTAAGATATTTTATTACTTTTATACTAAAATGGAGCTAGTTAAGTTATCATATCTTAGATTAGAATTTTAAATTACAGAGACTTAATTTAAAATAACTAATTTCTAGATAACCTGATAATTTTAGGTGAAGGAGGATATGGAATCGTTTATTTAATAAATATAGAAGGATCTGATTATGCGCTTAAAAAGCTGAACTAAAAAGGGAATCTATAAAACTTAATAGATTCATTCTATCTTGAATGTAAAGCACTATTAAGTGTAAACTACTTAATAGTCTTAAAACTTGTAGGATTTTCAAAAGATACTTCAGTTAAAGGAAATTATTGTTTTTGTCTTTTAACTGACTACATGTCTAAAGGAATTTATACTAAGTAATTCAATCTTAATATCTATTCACAGATTGCTAAAATTAATCTCCTTAAAGAATGTTTAAGAAGCTTAATTTACTTTGTTAGATAGCTGAAGGCTTGTAGGCAATACATTCCAGAAATTTAATTCATAGAAATATGAAATCTCTAAATATTCTATTAGATGATTCAGATTCTTCCAAAATAGTTGACCTTGGATTGATACATGACTCAAGTATAAAACAGCAAAATAATAAAAAGGAGCACCTCAATAAATGGCTCCTGAGCTTTTTTATAACAAAGTAAGTTAAAAGAATGATATTTGATCTTTAGCTTGTATAGCTGTAGAAATATTTAAAGAGTAACTACCATATCCAGATATAGATTCATATACATAACTTATAAAAGCAGTTTGCACTAACAAAAGGATAACTCAGTTTTCTGATGAAATAAATTAAGATCCAGAATTAGCTTGACTTCTACAATAACGCTTTTCTTACGACTAAAACGAAAGACGTGATATTTACAGCTTCAAAAAGCAGATAGATTCATTAAAATAAAAATGAAATATAATATGTTTATAGAGAAAAGAGAATAATCGGAGTAAGTAAACGATTGAGTCATAAAAAGTAGATCTCAAGTAAAGCTTAGAAGCTGATATGATATAAGAAGAGAGTAATAAACTGGTACAACCATGATTTCAACCCAAGCATTATATATAAAACCTAAGTAGAAAAGAACAGAAGAAGAATATAAGAGGAATATTATAACATAAAGATATCTTATTATATAGTTTAAATTATTAAAGATATGTAAAAATAAATCTTTTATTAATATTGTTAAGTATAAATATTAGGATATAAGCCTAATTGAAATAAGCTTTAAAATAAAATAAATTTAGATAAGTTAAGGCAAATCAGGGTAAGCTATCTCTATCTTCATTTACTAGTATAAGTAACTAATTACCTAGTGAATCTAATTTAAGTAATTAGATTAAGTAGATATATTGATTAGGTAAAATAGCATTAATAATTAAAAGAGGAATCTTTAAAGACATCTAAATATCTAGAAATGTTCCTTTTAAGAAAATAACTTGAGTTATCATCCTAAATTTCCTAATTCTCTTTTCTTTAAGTGGAAAGAAATGTGATTCATAGAATAATAGAGTTAGGAAAACATTGTTGTACCTCACAAAGAAATGATTTATTGGCCTTGATATGATTATGCTACATTTAGATTAAACTATAAGTATTAGAATGGTACTTATTATACTTCTAAGTTTCTTATTATTAAGTTAGAATATGAGCAATGAAGTAGTTGTAGTTGGATAGCAATAGCATTAGTGTAAAGATAAGTGAATATAATAATAGAGAGTTTTGGTAGTATTATAATGTTATTTAGCTGTTGATATGTTTATATGTTTCTTTTGTTAATTTAACTGATTTTAGTGTATGATTTAGTTAAACTTATTAGAAATAAATTAAATCTTATATAAGAGAAAAAGTTAAAGGGTTAAATTAGCCTAATCATAAATTAAGTTTCTCAAATTACAAATCTTAAAGGTTTTCAAAGCTAAGATCTTAAATAAATAAACAGCCTTCTACAAAAAGAGTCTTAAATGAATATAGATACTCAATCCAGCTATCAAATATAATATACAAGGTAGTTAAGACTTTTCCTTACACATTTACTAGACTTATTTTAGCTTAGTTTTACAACTTAAGAAGAATAACATAATCATTTTAAAAGATCTAGTTCCTGTTAATTAATTAAGACTTTAAACAAAAGACTCTAAAATAGCTTAAACCATTTAAATAACTAAAATAACAAGACTCAGATATTATTATTTCCTATCTACCAAAACCTTATATCAACCAGATTCAAATCAAACCTATTAACTAATTAGCTTGTTAGTTGCTATAATTGAGAGCTCAAAAAGAGTAAATACCATATCTATTTATAAGTAAGAATAGATTAACTATAAAGTACTAAATACTAAGTACTAAGAACAGTTAATTAAAAACTAGGGATTATTATAAAACGGCAAACTCTTAACTTGAAAAAGGAAATTAGTTTTATTGGACTGGAAAGAAAGAATGTGCATGATTGAGTGTTATGTTATGCTTATTAAAGGAAACTCGAATAATAATATTGCTTACATTAAAAAAGATAAGTTCTTCTTAACTTAATTAAGCATAGTAAAGCAAAAGAGAGTTTCGAGGTAACTTTTAATTGAATGTTGATTAAATCGAAAGTAATGGTAAAAAAGAAAGTCTTAGAAGAAAGTAAGAAAAGATAAATGAAGCAGAACTCTTCTATAACTTAATATTTGGTCCTAGCCCTAAAGATATCTTTGCATATAGGATAGAGGAAATCCTCTTTATAAACTCTAGAATGATAAAAAGTTTTTTTAACTAAAACGTAATTTAATTGGAGCTTGCTGTAGAAAAGAATATGCATTCTATAAGTTAAGAAGGCACTAAGAAGCACTTAATTGCTTAAATATGAAATTTTATCCTAAAAAATCAAAATCATTAAAAAAGGAAACTCATTTTGCATCAAAGAAGCATGAAAAAGCATTTTATTACTTAATAAGGAAAGAAAACTGGATTCTAAATATTTCGAGACTTAATATTGTAAAGCTATAGCAATTTAATTGCTATATAGCTTTTGAGATTTAGTAGATTGCATTGTAACGTTTAGTAAAATAAAGACTAATTACTTTTAATCGAATTATGGAAAAGGGAAAGGTTTTGCAAAGTCAGAAACGTTAAAAAAGACTAAAATACTTTGGAAGAGTTACTAGATTAAAGGAAATTTACGTAGTAGCTTACATTAGAAGGATTAAGCACATTGTAAAATAGAAAATTGAGAATAAGCTGATAAGCGCAATAAAAAATAATTTAATCTAGATACTAATAATTCATTCCTAAAATTCATAATCCTTATTCTTTTATAAGCAAAAGAAACTTGAATAATTCAATGAGATTTTCTGAAGCTTTTATAACTGGAAATAATAATTTTGGTATCTTTAATATAGAAGGAATTCTTTCGTTAATAAAGAAAGGCTATAAGCTTATTATATTAAATTATCTGATTACAAAAATAATGAATCATGATTAAGTGAAGGAAATGAACTTAAAAACTTGGAAAGTATTAAATAAAAATAAATAGTTTAAGAAAGTTTTTTAATTTAGCTAAACTAAATGAGTTACTATTTTTAATAAGAAAACACATTAAAATCTTTTGGAAAGTAGAAAAAGTTAATTGAACGCTATAGAGTAATTATAAAGCTTAACATAACAATATTAGTGTACTATTAAATAAAATAAATAAATAAAAAGCATTAAGTTAGAATGAAAGATTTAATAATGCTATGACAATTTGATAGATCTACATCCAAATTCTGTCTAAGTTTATAAGAGAAAAATAAACTTTAATCTTAAAACTAGAATTAAGAAGTTTCTGTATGCTATATCACAGCTCTTTAAGAGAAAACAAACTTTAAATAAGCGTATTTTAGCAAAGAAGCACCGCTGAAGTATATAGACTATAACTTAAAAGCCAATCTATACTATAAGGATACTATAAAACTTAATCTTATAGATTTATTTATTTACAAAGAAAATGCTGTTTTGAAATGAAGTTAAAACAAAGTAGCTTGAGGATGATATAGCAATGCTTTTAATGCTAAATACAAATAAGAGAAAGCTTAAATTAGCAAAGGGAATATATTACTAATCTAATATACAACAAAGAAACAGAAATTTATAATTAGCTTGCAGTTTAATCTTGGTAGTATTGTAGTCTCCTTTAATAAGTAAATGCTATTTTATCTTGGGTTAATATGAAGGAGCAGTAGAATACCATAATATAGGTATCGAACTAAGACTTGCTATTGCCGATGTTATCATAAAAAGGAAAGGGGCTAATGGTTTTATGGTAAAAACAAAGTGATAATGGAATAATGAAAAGATTTTTAGCTCAATCCTAATTTTATTGATGGTTACAATAAAATATATAGCTCAAATAAGATTTAGATTAGAAAGAAGAAAAAAATAGAAGCTATAAAATAAACTGTAGAATACTTTGATAGAATTTAAATAATTAAAATATTTTTAGTAAGACGCTTTTACACTATCTTTAATAGCTATTTCTAGTATTATAAGAAAAGAAGATAGAAATATATATTAATTTATTGATTTATGTATAACCTTAATTTATAAATTAAAAGAAGTGTTTATAGCGAATTTGCTTTAAAATCTCATTAACTTAATAATTTTATAAGATAAAAAACATAAAATATAATTTAAATTTTATAATTCAAATACTTTCTAAATTAAATTAAATTACTTATTGTATTTTTAATTTAGCTAGATAATTCATCTAATATTGATAAAAAGTTTAAATGAGCTTAACTAACATAGTATAATTCTTTAATAGTCTATTTATCTATAATTATTGAGCTGTATTAATTATATATGACATTTGAAATTGAAGGCTAACCATATCAATATCTTCGTTACACACTTTGATTTTTTTTTATTAAGTATATTTTTGAAATTTTAGTTGCTATTAAAAACTAAAACCTAAAAACTATATAAAAACTATTATAGTTCTTATATTAAAATAAATATACTAATTTTTATTTATTTTTAATTATTTTATAGAAATAATTAATGCTAATGATTAATTATGAATGCTTTAGAGTATTTAAGTTCTTTTCTTTCTTATTTTTCTTAAAAGTATCTTAATTACAAAAGAGATTTTCTACTGAACATGTTCTGCATAAAAGGACTTTTATAAGTTCTGATTGTATACTTAATTATCATAGCATTTATGTCCTATCAAGTCTATATAGTTTCCAAAACTATTAGCTTCATGATCTAAATCTCAATGAAGGAAGTTTCTATATTTAATGCATAAAATTGTAAAATTCGAAATCAAGCTCTTTCATATTTTTGAAAAGATAAATAATTTTACAAGCTTAACTTTAATTTTTAATTAATTAAATAACTTATTTAAAAATTATATTAAGACTAAATTACTTATAGAAATGATACTAAAATATTAAAATTATTATATTCTTCAGATACTTATCCCAATTTGTTTTTCTTCCATCTACATTATAGTAAATAATAAGTTCTTTTTCCTTAAAGCAAATCTATCCTTCATAAAAAAATTCCTCTCTTATAATTTGCAAATCTATATCTATGTTCCTTTCTATTCCTCTTCTCTTTAGCATATTCTATCTCACTATCTTGCCCCTCTCGTTTTATTTGTTTCTAATTTATTTTCTTTTTACTACTTAATAGTTCTTCACGTTACTCTTTATTATCTCTTACTCTCTCATATCTCATATTATCTTAACTAGCTTTTGTATTACTGTTTAAAAATTCTTTCTTTCTTTACTTCTCTTTATCCCTTTTCGTAACTCTCCCTCATAAGTTATTTTTCTTGTAATTATCACCTATAAAAACTCCATAAGCATATATATCTGAATATATACTATATTTAGGTCTCATTCCAAATGATTCAGGAGTTATCCATCTAAATAAACTAGCCTATTAATCTCAATGATTTCGATTATATTTTAACTTTAGCTAAACCGAAATCAAATATTTTGGCTTTTTATATAGATAAAGAAGTAAATTAGTGCTTTTAGAACCAAATTAATTATATTACTACTCTGTAAATAATTAAAACCAGCTACTATTCCCTGAGCTACTTTTAATCTTACTTCTAAATTAATTTCTTGTTTGTTAAGAAGAAATTATTATAAGTAAGTATTATATAAGCTCAATCACCATTCTTTTGATCATCTGGAAACCCCAGACTTTTATAGTTTTATCATAAATTGAAGATACAAATAATTTCTGGTCCAGAGAGATTACTTCCGATAAAATTGCATCTCAAGCAAAAGCCATAAAAATTTATTATTTCTGAATATCTTAAACTTTGCATAATCTACGTTTCTTTATTGAACTCGCCTTCAGTATCTTCGTTTAGCATCTTCAATAATAAATTTATTAGCTTCTTCTTAAATCTATTTCGCTTTCCTTTTATATAAAAATTCCAAAACCCTTAGTCAATTTAATCTTAAATTTTTATTATTTTTAACTCTTATTTTATAAATTAGAACTTAAGCAAACTTCTAATATAAATATAAATTAAAATGTTCTAAATAAAAGATAAATTATATTATAAATTAAATTAATAATAATAATAATGTAAACTAAATGTTAAGAGTTTTGGAGTTCTTCGGGATTCCAACCGATTTCGCTCCGCCTTTTTTTTAACGTGGATGTATACCACGACCTTTTTTTGAATGTGGGTGGCTACCACAATGAATTTTCCATGCTACCACTAAATAATTTTTATTTATAAATTCCTGAGTCGGTTATTCAAAGTTTGTTTAACATCCTTCATGTTTTTATTTCTTCTCTTTTTTTCAATTTTTATCATTTTTAACAATTTTTTAATAAGTGATATTTTGACCTACAACATCAACAATTTTTTGTCTATTTTTTTTTATTCAACTAAGGCAAAACTAATTTTTCTATTTGTTCTATTCTTTTAATTAAACTTTTATCAACATTTTATTCTATATTTATTTCTTAATCTTTTGCTTAAGAAGGGAGGACTTCAATACTCATGTTTACCCCTTGTTTGAAATTATTTTAAGACTGAGTATAGAGCTATTGTTCTGTCACAATATTGTTTTATATAAGCTATTTCCTAAGAATTAATAGTTCGTTATTTTGATCCTCAATGTTATTCATAAGCTCTCTAATTCTTTCTCCTTGATTATATGTTTCTTCTTCATATTTAGAAATTAATTTTTTCATCTTTTCCATTTCAATTGAAAGCGAAGTGCTCTCATTAACTTGTCCAACCATTACTTTGCCTTCTGAAGAGGAGCTTGATAAGTGTTCCATTTATTTCTACTTCTTCTCTAGTTCTTTGTTAGCTCTTCTTCTTGCGTTCCTTGCCTAATTTTTAGATAGTCGAATATTCTATTCCATTTTTTATAAATTAAATTAAAAAGTAATAAATAAGATTATTAAATCTACTATATTCCAGTAACAACCTCTAATATCAAGTACCTGGCTTCAAGAAGGCTTTTTATACCACCTCCTCAAAACAGGAGAGAAAACCAGAAGCATATGTTCTCACCACGTCTTCTTCAACTTAGCGTTCTACTTATCAAAAATAAGCAGTATTATCTAAAAGATTAGAAGAACTTATAAAGAATACTAACTCCTACAAATTAAAATAAAGCAGATCTCTTTCATCAAAAAGCAAGTAAGAACTGAGATAAAAATTCAGAACAGAAAAATTAACACAGCTATCAACACCTCCATTGAAAACTGAAAAAAGAGACCACTCAACTGAATCGATAAAAATAATAACGAAGAAATAAAAAATAAACGAAGAAGATAAAGTCATAATTAGTGTAAGCTTTATAAATTAATTTAGCAAAGTACTAGCATTTAAATACCTCTTATCTAGTCAATATACTTTTTTAATTAATTTATGCTTCTAAATAAAATATTAGCATTATAATATAATAACTTTATCTATTCTTAATAAATAGAAGCATTTTATAACTAAAGCTATTAAATAACTAATATTTCTAGAGATAAGCAATCTTAAGCTAAAGGTAAAAGTTTTATGTTTTTAGTGTTGATAGTATATTGAGTTAATAATATCTCTATCATATGACTATAATAATTATTATTAGCATAAAATCAAATGTAATAATAGCATCTATATCACTATTATTAATAATCAATTTCAAATACTTTTAATTTATTAACTTAAATTGTTTATCATAAATACCTTAGTTACTTTAGTCTATAAAATCAGTATTTCTTATTTTCATAAGAATAAAACTTTGCCAACCTTTTAAAATTAAGCTATTAGTTTTAATACCTTCTGTTAAAATTACAAACTGAAGTCTGTTTTTAAAACTAATTTTAAATGTAATATCTAAAAGGCCTTAGTAGCTTTAGCTTTTATATGTATATCTATAAATTATTTCGTTTTAATAATTATCTTTACTCATGCTATTTTAGTCCTGTTATTTTATTCCTTACTAACTTACTAAATCTACCAAAAAACCTGAGATTAATTACTTGCAACGCTAAATTTTGTTATAACTATTAAGAAACTACTTAAAGACTTAGATAGATAAACAGTATACTAATATATAAGTAGTAAAGGAATTAAAAATGCATCAGACTAATTAAGATTCTTGCTAATATAGAAGCTAAAACGCATTATAAGCTAATATAATAACTAATAGCTAAACATTAGCTTAACTTTAATATATTAATAATATTTAAAGTAAACTAAAAGCCTAATAGTTATTTTCATATATAGTTTAAATCTAAATATTATTAGAGTAATAAGTTTATTCTATTCAATTTCTATACTAATAAAGCTAGAAACTTTAGGGATATTGCACTCTTTTCTTAATTCCTTAGAATCAAAAGTTAATAAAGATGAGAGTAATAAACTTTAAGTCTTACATATATAAAAGTATTATATCTTTAAAACTTAAAAGAGAAAAGAGTTTAAAATTTTAATTTAACACTGTGATCTCTAAGTGAAATATAAAAAATAAAACTAAACTTTAAAATAAGATAATCTTTTATGTGAGCAAAGAAACATTATTATGATTGAAGGAAACTATACACTAAACAAGTAATACCAGCTATCTTATGCTAAGACTAGTAAATCTTATTAACCTTAAAATATTTTTAATAAGACAAATATAAAGCTTTTACTTAAATTTTAACTATCAAACTTTTAATTTTCATATCTATTTTTATGAATTTTTGCTATTAAAATCAAAGCAAGCATCTGTAGCTTCTTATTTACAAATTTGTTTAAGATTATAGAAGGAGAATTAATTAGCAATCTAACACCTTAAATACTCATCAACACTAGACAATACGATTATAATCTAGTAAATATATGAATTATTTGATTGCTATTAAGATGGAATTCTTTTATCTTCTAGAATAATTCCTATTAAAGTTTATTAAAGAGAAAAAGCTTTAATAATATTCGAATATTCAAAATTAATAATTTATCTGTTCTTTCTAATTATTATTTTTGAGATGAATCACTTGAGTATAAACAAGCACAAAAAACTAAATTTTAAATAAAATGTTTCTTTTTTTCGAAATGAACAGAGAGGAAGAGCTGGCATAGCAAAATAATAATAAAAGTATCTTGAAAATTGATTATCTTTTTATAAATAAATAATTAAAGCTATCATTTTAATTTCTTGATCATAGTTAATTAATAAGTTCTATATCAAGATGTATAAATTATCTAGGAAGCTATAAAATATGAAATAATCTACTAGCAAAAATAATATAAAGATATATTAAAAAAAAACATTTGAAACTATTTAAAGTTACATTTAACTAAATAATTTAGAAAATTATAAGAAAATTTGAAGCAAGTATAAGCAAGCTCTTCTATATAAAAGAGGAAAGATATTACCTTTACTTGTTATAAAAGATAGTGCTATTAATTATTTAAATTATTATTCTTTTAATATAAATATCATTCCCAATAAAAATTTAAATTTATTGGAATTTTATTTTTAGACTAGTTATTCATAATTAAGTAAGCATAAATAATAATTTCATAATGAAATGCAAAATTAATATATTAATATTATAATAAGTTTTTTATTCCTTAATGCTTTCATAAGAGAATCAAAGCAAACTAAAATATGAAAGAAAAAAATACAAAGTATGAAGCTTAATTGTGATGTGGTAATGTTAAGAAATATAGATTCATATCTAAGTAATGCTCTATATAAGCTTTAAGGATTTTAAATAAGTCTAAGCTATTAAATAATTAATTGGCTTATAATAATGCTTATTTCCTTTATCTAGTTCTTATATAAATATAAAACATGCTTTAATTAAGTAATTTTAATAGATTTAATAATTTTAAATAATTTAAACATAAATAAGAAATAAACTCATCATGCATGCAAATTTTCGTATATAAATAAAACCTTAGGCATTAATAAATAAAAACATTGAAATATGTTTTAAAAAAAGTGTAATAATGAAAGATATCCAGAAAATTAAATTTTCTAAAATTAAAATTTATAAAGTTTTGTTTCATAAAAGAAAATAAAATTTACACTACAAAAGTATATACTAATAATTATTTACTAAAACTTTAAAGATTTTTACATAAATTATCTTACAAATCAGCGTTTAGCTTTTATAGATTGCTACATTATGTTGTCTATATTAATCAATGAACGTGCACAGTTATTTTTTAACTTTTTTCATATTAATTACCTATAAATTATAGAGCATCCTTTAAAATTTTTTATAAGTTTAATGCTTTTATTTCTAAGAATTATCGGTAGACTTTTTTATTTTTACTTATTTCTCTCAAAAGATTCCTTCCTTTTATAAGCAATATAAAGGAAAATAAAATATTAGTTATGAGTCTATAACTTTACCTTGAAAGATTTCTTTAGATTTAGATAATGAGATTTGATACTCTTCCAGCTTATTTAAATTTGAGTTATGTGTCTTTTAAAGGGTTGAAGCTTCAAAGATAGTATATATTTAAAATTTATTAGTGCCTTAATAGTAATTTCAAATTTAAAGTAAGCAATTCCTTAATTTTTAGCAGCTTTAGATTATAGAAACAAACAAAGGTTTGTTAATATTAGATAATTTAAATCCCACAAAATTAGAAATAGACTTGAAAATATAGTAATTATTAATAGTTAAATAGGAAAAAATGAGTATTTAGATTTATTTGTATAGATACCATAATTGTCTTTTATGAAGCATACATTTAAATAATTTAGTTAATTTATTATATTCTATAATTACTTAATGCTTAAATATATATAATTTTAGTAATAATTTTATTAATTCATATGCTAGATATTCCAATTAGCAAAACTTAAAGCTAAGTTAATTTATATTGTTTCTCTGATGGTTTATATTAGAGCATTTATTATTTTATAAGTAAAAATCTAATTTATAAAGATATAGTTAATAGAGTATTATACAGATACAATCTCATTTCCTTTACCTCTAATTAAAGTGTACAGATTATATTTTAGAATTTAAACTTTTATTATTTTATAGTTTAACTTTAGATTAAGCTAAGGATAGAGAAAATCCAGATTCTTAGTATATAAAATGAGAGGAAAATATGAAAAACAGAGCAGAAATTTGAATAATGAACAGTACTATTTATTTTACAGTTCTATCAAATAGTATTTTAGAGCTAAATTTGATCGTCTTGAAGGCAAAGTGGTCAAATAAAAGTTTCAAGTGATGATGCAAATTAGAAAGTGATAGGTGAATGCTTGTTATAAAGTAATAACGAAAACTGAATCTAATAAGATAAAGCAAATTTTTGTTCTTTTATTTATTTAGATGCAGGTAATTGTGAGATATCAGATAAATTCGATTTAATTTGGAAAGTTGAAGATTTACCATTCTAGATATGTGCAGATTCATCAGTGTAAATAGCAATCTTTTATTTCTAAAAGTCAACGGTTAATATTATAAATACAAATTTTGAGAATTTCGATCGAAGTTTTAAGCGAGTTATCTAATGTGTAGAATGTGGATTGTAACGTCAAAATATAGGTTTTCTAAATATAGATACAACCCAAATCCCAGTAAATTTATAAGGGATAATCTAGTAATAAACTAACTTTTATTGATACTAAGGAACAGTAACTAATCTTAGCTTTTTTCATGATTTATAACGCAAATCATAAGATTACAACCTTAATACCTAAAAGAATTAGAGTCTTCTACTATCTTAAAATGGCTTTCTTTTCACTTATTTTGCTAATGATATTACTATCTCCTAAGTAACTTTTGATAAAAATAAGATCGTAAATCGCTTCTAAAATGGTTAATGTTGTAGTGATAAAGCTTTTATTTATTTATATTATGTAACTAGTATATTATTCAAGGATTGTATCTTTAGTAGTAACTTGGCATGGAACGGGAGATTATATTTATTAGTACGTTCTTACAAAGCAAATTTTAGATCTGACTGTAAATGTCGAGAATTGTTCATTTACTAATAATTTCGGTGGATACAAAGATTAGAGCTCAATATACATTATTTCCTTATAAACTAGTTCAGACTCTATTATTCCAAATGTTAATATAAAGAACTCGACCTTCAAGGAAAACACTTGCTTCATGTAGTAAACGAATTAAATCCAAAACATTAGTTATATTCTTCTGTTCGGATTTTCATAATAGTAAAATAATCAATAAGGAGGTAAGTGGAAAGATGATTCCTGATCTAAATTTAACTTAGATAAAAAGTTACTCATTCAGAATGCCTTCTTTTTTTCCAACTTATGCTCCACAGTTATCAGCATTGAAAACTACTTGTAAATATCTTTACTTCAGGTAAAATCCAAGGATAATTCTTACTTCGAAACTTAAAAATTTGCCAAGTATTTTTGAGTCTCATTAAACTACTAGCCAGATGGTAATTAATATTTCCTAGACCATCTCTCAAAAAGCGAGCTTTCTTCTTTTTAAATAGAGATATCTAGAATCTAGCGTTGGAAATAGACTTGTAACTGAACTTCTCTCTATGGCGATAACAAGATTTTCTTAGGAGTTATATGACTGCAGGTCTTTACCTCCCAAGGCTTTGATACTTTGATAATAGATAGCCTTAATAATAATAAAATTCCTAAGATGTGTTCTCCTTTTGATAATCAACTCCTAGCATACTACTATATATAAAGGAAAGCTAATTCTCCCAAAATTATATAAATGGCTATCAGAATAATGCTTCATTACTATATCTCCAATATTTTAAAAATGTTATCATATAAATTACGATATTCTCTGACATTCAAGCATTGGCTAAGGTCCATCAATTATTTAACTAGACTTTGGCATTTCTCTCAGTATTTTCAATTCTATTTTTTCTAGTAATACAGATGAATATTAAGCTATAATATTTGCAACTAATGACAAAGTACTTATAGATACCTTCTATATCATTGCCAACCCTAGTTAAATATTAAGCATCAGAAGCTGGCATTCTCTCTTTACTGACTCTAAATTAACCTCAAACTAATAAAAATATTTAAATGGTCAATTCTTTTTTCAACTTGAATTGGTTAATTAAAGGAAGGCTAATCTTCTTATCTAGCATGGATAACAATATCTAGTTGACTTACCTGGTAATAAATAGCTGCATCTTCAATGACTCTTATAGCAGTTTCTTGAAGTTGACTAACATATTATAACGGATTACAATTAAGCGACTTCAGACAGTAAATCGACCAAATCTAAAGAAGTAGCTAATTAAATTTCAAAGGTGATCCTTAAAAATACGATAATTAGCTATATTAACTATAGTTAGTATTTACTCAATCTGTCTTATAAAGGTGTTCTGATCTTTGATAAAGTAACCTTTAAAGGTAATAAAAAATAGTTTCAGTAAAGAGTTTATCTGATAAATGTAGAAGGAATGCAGGGTTTCACTTTCTTATGCTTGATGAACAGCGAATTTTAGAATAATATTATAGTCTCTTCTCAGGATTTAGGAAGTATCGTATATGCAATGGATATTTAATTTAGTCAAAGAAAAGTTACTCCCGTAATCTTTTTATATCGCTGCTAAATCCTTAACAATAGTTGAGGTGGTTTCTGGAAACGGATTCAATCAATTTGATAGAGGATGAGCTTTAAATTTACTCTGGAAATACTTGTACATTTGTTGCGTTTTTAGTGATAAAGCCTAAAATATTATCTTTGGTAATGCCACAATTTAAAGCAATAAAGCAAATTAAATATCTGCTGGGATCTATTTAGACTCTCTCAACACTATTCTAATAGAAAACCTATATTGTTCAGATAACAGCGCGATTAGTGCAGCTTGCATACAAAATAAGAACAAATAAGTTAGCTTTATAGTAAAGAACTCGTACTTGGTAGTAAAGGTACAAGTACCACTTAATATGGTGGTGCTATTATATTATACCAAATAAATTACACTGAAATCCACAACTCTACGTTCTATAGCAATAAGGCTCAGTTTGGAGATACTATTGCTAAAATGAGCGATGGAGTTCTCGTCTTTTTCATCGCATATTTACTAAAAATACAGGAGTAGAGTAAGGCGGTTCAATATACTAGACCTAAAATACTGTTTATAGGAGTATAATTTAGTCATATTAATTTATTTGATAAATATATACCTTTTAAGACCCTCCGCTCTCCAAAAATAAATCTCTTATTTAACTACAGTTTAATACTAAGGTTTTAGATTTATTTATAATCTTAATCACTCCCATCTTTTGACTCTCTAGCAGTTATCTAATTGAATCTACTTTACACTACAAAACTTCAACTTTCTATCAACTTCTATTTAATCCTTTTTAATGTATTTATTCTACTTATTATACATTTTTTGTATCATAGAGGTACTGAATTTAATCTAAGATCTTTAGTCTTAAAATAAAGTTTTTTATTTCTACCAATATAATGCTCCTTCTATTTTAAAGCGATGTCTTAAGGAAATTAGTTTAATAATAAATCTAGTTGTCTCTTAATAATGTTTTGAAGCTTTATTTAAATAACATTAGTTAATTTAGTTTCAGCAATTATCTTAGACACTCTACTTTACTATTAAGATTTATTTTCTTTGTAATATTCTTCAAAAGCAGGTAAAAATTTAGATTAGAGTTTAGCCTTTTTGTGTAAGTTTGTTAGAAGCTTGATTGATTACTATTGAAATGAGAGTAAAAACTTAGACTGGTATATATTTAATGTTAAATATAAAAGAATGATATTAGAGGTAAAATATTAATAAGCAATAGAAGTATTATTAGGATTAAATAGCTTTATAGCAAGTAAGGTTAATATTAATAGTGTTAGGACTACAATTTAAAGATTGTTCTTATAGCTAATCTAGTAATGCTAATATTAGTATTTAGTTATTTAATCTCAAGCTCTAAAAAATCTATTTTATATTCTCAATCTCCTTTATTATTTTTATCTTAAGATCTCCCATAATATAATCTTTTTAAAAGACAGTTATGCTTAATAGAAACGTTACTTACTGAAACTTGTTTATAATGTTGGCAGTGCTTGATAGGTTAGTTATTATATATTAGTAAATAACTAAAGGAATATTTTAAGAATAGTGAATGAGTAAATTATTAATCCTTCTAATGTTCTAATTCATTTAAGCAAAACACCAAGAGAAATACTATTCCCTTTTGAAAGCTTGAATGTAATAGTTTAGTATCTTTGTATGCTTCTCTTATGGAATTTAATTAGCTTTTATAAGTCTAAAATTGTTACATTAATTAGCTAAAGATACTTTGAAATAATAGATTGAAAATTATCTAAAAGATATTATATAAATATAAGTAATAACTAGGACACTAATAACTTATGCCTTTATTTGTTTAATTTAAAATCTAAATGTGCATTCTTTTAGTAAGCTTATCAATATTTAAAGCTAGATGTTCAAAGTAGATGCTAATTATTAGCTTATCAATTACTAGTATAAAGCTTATTTCAGTTATATTACAGTTATTAGTAGGATACTAATAATCAGCAATTTTTATTACTTCCTATTTTTATATTTAATAGTAATTAGATAGCTAGTATCTATACTTAAACCTAGGGTGTCTTAACTATGATAAAGCTTTATTAATATTAAGTAATTAAAAAGAAGAAATTTAATCATTAATGGATACTCAAAAAATACAAGGTATATAAGCATTACTGCGTAATAATTGTCTCATAATTCTAGTTCAATAAACAAAGAGAATGCTTTACTTTAGTAAAAAGGCCTATGCACTACTCTAGAACTTAAAAACATTTTCACTTCAATGTTGTTGATCTTGATTAACCTTTACTTGAGTAACTGGCAATCCCATAAAAATTAAAATTTTTTCCTTTTAATTTATCTTTATACTAAGAAAGCGACTGCGGACAAGTCAGAACCTTATTTGCCAAGTAAATTATATGAAGATAATTTAATTATTTTAAACCCATAACAAAGAAGAGTATTATAGAAAGTGCTTAAGCTGATATATAAGAAGAATGTCCATTTGTTTAGAGCTTGCCATGCTAATCAGATTTAAGAATAGAAAACTGAGTTAACTCTCTTTGTTGGAAAGAAAATAGATTTAGCAGCCTGGAAGAAAGTCTTTCTAAATGAAGTTTATATATTTCTTGCTCTTTACAATTATTGATGCTTAGTAGTTAATTTTCTCATGTTTCCAGACAAGATTATCTAGTAAATACTTCAATGAAAGAATTTACTATTCCTTTGCCAAAGAAAATTAGTTTAGGTCTATGTCTTTCTGCTATACTTGGTTCTTTAATTTGGTTTAAGCTATCGTAGAACAAGGGGCTTCTGTGAAACATTGAATCCATATTAAGAGTTTATTATTTGCTCAAATATTCTGAAATTTTCGTAAACAGAAGCAAAATTCAGTTAGCGTTTATGTTAATCAGTTCATATAATTTATAGGTGTAATCTTTTATTACCCTGCTAAGCTTTTTTTTATAATTAAATACTTTAAAGACTGAGTATCATTCAATTCTTTGCTATTTTACCTATACAATAAAATATTAAATTATTCATATTTAAAACCTTCTTGGTGATATCGTTGATAAAGAAATCAAAGTGCTTATAATTTCTTAATCCTACATATAAAAAATTTAACATGCATACCAAATGATGCTTAATTCTCCGCAAGCTTTAACAGCTTGATTATTGAAAGAGAATATGTATAAAGTCTTTGCTTGTGATTTATCGATAGTTTAAATTATATTGCTTCACTTCTAAATCTATAAAGGCAGAAATTTACCTTGTAATATAAACATATTTTGATTCAGAAAATATTTCTACTTTAGTTCTTTTAATTAGATGAGTAAATCTACTATTTGATCGTGTTTGATGACTATCACTTCATTTTTTTAATTAACAACTAGCATCTTTATTCAAGACCTTCTCTGAATTTAAAAAGGCTCTTTTATCTAAACAAATTAGCTTTTAGTACTCATCAATCTATTTTTATTTCAAACAGTTTAGAACATCTTGAAGTGCTAAATCAATAATCTAATGATCTGTGAATTTAAACTCTACTACATATATCTCTACAATCTAGAAAGCTCTTTTTCCTTTTATTTCCTTTTTTCCTTAGTAGATATCTCGATTTTCTTTCTTTAATAAACAGATATTTAATATTTTACTTAGATAATTTTTTGATTTTCTTAGTATTTTATGCATAAATCCTTACTTTTTTAATTCAACCAATATACTTTGATATTTTTTCTAGATACTGAAGTTTCTTTTAAAGTCATATGCTATTACTTTTTAGCTTTTTTTTCACGGTTCTATTTGAACAAGGTAGACGAGGAACTTTTCATACAAATCATTCTTATTGATATTGTATCCTTAAGCCAAAGTATGCTTCTTTACTTCTTTCTTATTATCATTTCTTTTATCTTAGCATTTGTTAAATTTCTATATATCCCTAACTTCTTGGATGTTTAGCTTAAGTTAATAGAATAGACTGATTTTTTCTGAACTATTTAATCATATAGCATAAATTTAATCCCTTTTCGCTCTAATATTGTTATATGCTTATCAAACTTAAGGAGTTTTTTATACTAGTATATCTGTTTTGTAAAAAAGAATTTAAATGGCTTTCTAAATTTAACTGAATCTGAGAGCTTATTACTGAAAAACTCTTGAAGCAACATAACTTTTTGATTCTTTAAATTTTATTATTTTTTATCATAGCTCCTTTTACTATTCAACCTGTCGCTTATATTTTGATTATCATTATTTTTTTCTAAATTTATTGCTTACTTTAATTAATATCTCCAAGTAGATCTGGAGATAGTAAAGAAAAATTTAAAATTTTCTGTCTTATCCTCATAATGCTTCTAATTACAAATGTTGACTACTTTTCTATTATTACTCTTTTTAGTTTAATTATTTTGAAACTCGTAAATTTTATAAATTTTAAAAATTTTCTTTTACTTAGTTCTTCCGGGATATCAGAGCATAATTTGTCTATATCTAGCTGCTTTACCTCACTAACTTTTTCTATATCTACTAATTAGTTTAATTTTATCTTTCAAGATTGGTTAAACCTTATCTATTCTTAAATTGCTCTGTTGAAAAATTTTAGAAAATCTTCCTAGCGATAAACTTAAGTTGTAAATCTTCAGTTTATATCTTTGATGATCAAGCTGCATCACATTAAATGCCAATAGTATTCTAACTTGCTTGTTGAGAATAAGACTTAGATTTTTCTTTATATGTCTCTTTGATGCTTTTAAACAAATATTTAATGGAATTTAGCTTTATTTCATTGAGTTCTTCTTTATATTTTAGAGCTACTATTTCATTCTAATCTTAAGTCTGTTCAGTTGTGCTTTCAGTTATGATAGTGTTAAATTTTGATAACCATGAAGCTTTAAAAATCCTTAGTCTTTTTAATTTCTTAAGAAGTATGGATGAAATGAAGATCTCCATAGGTGAAACGGATCTTAGCTTTCTGAAAGGATTTAAAAGAATCTTACCCATCTCTTGGAATTAGTCTAATTTTCAGCTATAAGTGATATTAGCCTTTTAAAAGTTATTAATTAGCATACTTTAAGTTATTTAACTTTTACTAAGAATTTTCTTAATAGCTTGCTATTTTCATTTTCTCGCTTAGTAGATCAACAAGATTTCCAGCCTTATATTTAAGTTCTTGTTTTTCTTTTCATCTATTTAATCCTAATCTAAGGTTTTAATCCTTTCATACTATATTATAATTTAGTTACTCTAACTTGTTCTTAAACTAGATCGATTAAAGCTCTAATTTTTATTGTGTTACTCATACTTTTCTAATTTTACTGTCTCTTAACTGACTTTCTGTTTTAAGAGCTTTAGCGTCTACTTTAAAATTGGTAATACTAATGATCAAATTGATTTTATCGTAAGTATATCTTTTCAAGGAAAGTCAAACTTTACATCTTAATGGGCATTTTCTCTTAAGATTCACTTTTATAATATGAAACTTTAAGCACTACAACTAAGTATAACTATCCAGATTTTTCAGAATTTTTAATTAGTTTAAGGAAAATTCAATTTCTGACAACTTTAAAGATTTAGTTTTGTCTAACTATCAGTTTATCAGCTTCTTGGAGTTGATAATGGGAAATCTTAGATGTGATTTTGGTTTAAGTTGAGATTCTGCAAAGTTAGAAAATAGCATTATTAGATATCTATCTCATATATTCAGATATGCGATAGTTTTACCTTTGCTTCTACTAAAATAATGAACAGGTATTATCTATCTATTATATTAATCTTCTATTAAATTTTTACTTAATAGGTTTGTGATATTTCCTATTCAGTTCATCTTCTTCAAGCAGTTCTCCTTCTCAGATTGGACAGTAAGATCTATAGCCTTTTACTAAAACTCCAGATGGCTCGCATTGTTTGATCAAAATTTTAAAACTTAAAGCCTTAGGCAGTTTAAGCTAAGACAGTTAATTCCAATTTATATTCAAATCTCTAAACTATATAGTCTTGGTAATAATTAGGGTATGCTCTCTTTACTACTTAAACAGTTGCAATTCATTAAATAACTTCCTCTGACTAAAGTTTTTGAGCTGGTCTATCTAGTTATCACTTTAAATTATAGCCGAGATATGGCTCTTAAAACTTTCAAAATTAATGGGCTTTGTCTAAATAAATAAATCAGATTAAGTTCATTTACAGCCTAATAAGTGAGTCTAAAATTAAACTTATTAGAAGAATAAAAGTTAACTTGTTATTCTGAGTTAAAGCACCTCAAGATTTTAAGGAATCCTAGTAGAGCAGAGTTTAATCTAATTATTCTCTAAGAAAATTTCTCGAATGCTGCTAGGAAGTGAGTTATAGTCTCAATGATTAATAGGATATAATTACAAATATTAACTCCTAATTTGATAATTTTAGAAAGAGTCTCTTACATTTTAAAACTAGAGTTAATATAAAGTAAAAGGAGTATTGGACTAACTTAGGTAATGTAAATTAAAGAGAAAGGAATTTTAAAATGTAAGAGAAAATAAGAATGATTAATAAGAATGTTTATAGCATCTTTATAACAATGCTTAAAAATAATTTGATTTATATTAAATTAATATAAGAGAATGCTGATTGAAAGCTTAAATATGATAATTAATAAATTTATTATTAAAGGGTATAGTTAAAACGTTGATAATACAGAAATGATAAATAGATTGAAAGAAGTAGGATTGTAGATGATTGGTAGTAGATATATTAAATTTAATAATGTACTAGTTCATAAGCTATAAGAATTAGTGCTTATTAGGTAGATTAAATTAGTTTTTATTTACTTTAGAATAACTTAGAGTTTAATATATAGAAACTTAGAAGCTGAATGAGATAGAAGGAAAATATCTTAGTAGATGATAGTAATAATAGATAAAATGGTAAGTTGATAAATAATGAAAGTAATGAGTATAAGTAATGATGTTTAGAATTATAATGCTATATAATAGAATTAATAAAAAGTAATTAATTATCTCTATATATCTATTAACTAAAACTTAAGTTACAATATTATTTTAAACTTTCTTTTATTAGGCAACCATTACAGCCAAAAATTAGTTTATTTCCACTTTTGTTAGAATAATTATTAGATAATTAGATGAGCTTAAGTTAAAGGGCAAAAATGATATGAAAATGTTAGTATGATAAAGAATGTTTTAAAGTAATATAGTAATTTGCTTTTACACAACTCAATATCCATTTTCATACCTTTTAACTATTACTAAAAGGTTAGCATACACTTATCATCTGTATCACACCTATATATAACTCTCTAATCCCTATTCTATATTATTCACTTTATATCTTTTCACTAAACATACTAACATATTAAAGTAAATCATTGCTACTTAATTGTAATGAATAATCAGATTGAATAAATAGAGAATTGGGATAAAAATAGATTTAAGAATCTATTCCTTAAAATTGTCTAAGCATTTTACATTTAACAGAAAGAATCTTTTTAATTAAAAAAAATCAGAAACTTGACACTTAAGTGTTAAAGTAGATATAAAAGGAAGGAAAAATAGTTAAAAAAGCTTAGTTTAGTTAATAATATTATTTTAAATTTAAAAACTATTAAATCATGATGACAGGAACTAATTTAGGTAGGATTATATTAAGCTTAAGTTTATTTATTTACATAGCTTTAATATTTTATGGCTTTTTGAAAGCTTTATTTAAATTAGATATAGAGTTTATTAATATATTATATAGTTTAATTGAGCAACATATCTTGCGCATTGATTTTATTTCTCTTTTAAAATAATTAAGATAAAATGGCTGTAAAAATCAGATAATTTTTCCTTTCTAAGTTTGAGCCTTGTCTTTAAGTACTTACATCTCATAATATACCTCTTTCTCTCAGATCCGCATATCATAGTCTTTAAAACTTCATCATTTATTCTTGCTTTAGGTTTCCTATTTTATTACAAGAAAAAATTTTTTAAGTAAAGAATCGAATTTTCTTGTGATTGCAGCTTTTATCGGTTCCTTTTATCCGCTTTAGCCAATTAATTTTACAGATTTAACAACCTTTAATGAAAAGTGAGTCTAATTTTGAAGCTGCTCTAATTAACCCATTCTAATTTTAATTAGATTTTTTAGATGATTAGTCTGATAAGATGGTATTTAAGTTAGTATGTATTTAAATAAAAAGATGAAGAGGAAATAGTTAAAAGCTAATATAATTAAGAAGTATCTAATTATTAATTATCTTTAATAAATAGAAAGACACTCTATTGTTTGAATGCTATCTTTAATTAAATCTCCCGCCTTTTTTAAATAAAAGAGTTGTAGACTTTAAGATTAATTTGACTATTTATTTGGATGTTATAAATATATAAATATTAGATGAGTATAAAGAGGTTATAATTTTAAGAAGATATGATAATATTATGTAAATATTATAATTGATAGATATTGTAATTTATTAACATAAATATAGGCTAAGTAAATCAAACTTAAATATAAGCTTATCTTAATAGACTTGCTTATTCCTTAATTTTATGTTTAGTTTTAATAAATTTTTATTTATTACAAAAGAATAACCCTCTCATTATATCTACTCTTCATATATTTCAAATAATTTTGCTTCAAAGAATTATTTTTTATTTCTAAATTTCTTGTACCTTTATAGCTTATATTTTAAGCATAAAGAAGATTGCATTCCAGGTTAATAATTTATAATAATTATTTGTAAGTCAGTCTTGCTTTTTCATTATAGCTAATTAATTTTAGTTCCAAGATTAGATTTTTTTGGTTAAAGTGTTAAAACAATTTGGTAATAGGTAGATAATAGATTTGATTTTAAAGGATGACTAGAGTATTAGAGTAGTTAGTAATATTGATTAGTAGGAATATTAATAAGTAGCTTTATAATATCTTAAGTTAATTAATCTTACAATTATACTAATTATATGTTTAATATTAGACTGCTAGATTATTTAAAATACCTACTAATATCAAAGAAATCTAACAGTTATATAACTTTAGTTAAAACAGTAAGTAAAATGCTTGTAAAATTAATATATTCATAATTCAAATTAATCCTATTATTTAATAACCAATCTTAGTCATAGTTAGAAGTGCTTAAGTCAATATTATTACTATAACTTATTAAATCATTAATACAACTAACTTAAATCTATCATTTTACCAAATCCTTAATAACCATAATATCAAGGAAAACATTATATAGGCAAGTTCTCAATACTCTTATTTAATTATACTTCAATAAATCTATTATTTTAAAACTATCTATTCATGTTTTAGCTTGCTTAGTAAGAATAGATAGAGCTTTTCATTAATCATTAATAAATAGACAATAATTTATTATCATCATTTGATATTCTTGTTTTGCTATCTAAAGGAATTAATCCTAAAGTTTTAAAGCTAAAAGATGTTTTCGAACAACTTTAAAAAATTATTTAAGAATTTATGCATGATTATTAAATCTTTTAAAGATTTTGCGTAATTCAATCAAAATGATAAACTTACTTTTATAGTTTTCAGTCCTTTATCTAATTTAAGCTATGGCTTAAATTAAAGCAAGATATTTTTTCAGATCTATCTAATTAAGTGACTATATCTCGTTAATTTATTTTTAAGCTTTTTCTAAAAGAATCCCTGAGTTATTCATATGTATTTAGACACCAGGAATAATATGCTCTTTTTATTTCGTATGATTTATTTTTTACTTTTTTTTTGGCTGAATTTACTGAAGCTAATCTTCTTGAGGCCTCCAAGTATTTTATGGAGTTAGTGGCTAATTATCTTCAACTCCTAGTAGATAAGTTTCTATTTTAGTCGTAGCTATTAAAAATCGCTGAAGCAGTTGTTTCTAAATTTTTTGTTTAGTCAATTTTTTCTTCAGTCTTTTCTAATTTTTTACTAATTGACATGTTTCCACCTTGCCAGAATATTCTTATAGTAAACTGAGTACTTTTTTCTATTTTTCTAGTAATATAAAGCTGAAGCCATACACTTTTCTCTAAGTTACATTTTTTAGTTATTTATGTCTTTTTTAAGTAAGCTTCCGATATCTTTTAATAGATAAACTCCCAAACCCGATTCAATTATTTAGAGTCTTGCTAGTTATTGTCAGCAATATTTATTTTATTTCTCAAGGATCAGCAATCAAACTTCTTAGAACTAACGTATATAATCTCAACGTAAGTTTAAGCTTGAATGTTAAAAATTCTAATTTAGTTTGCTTTAATCTTTTAATGCTTATTTAAAGCTACTGACTATTCCATATTTATTCAAGGTAAATTTCTTTTTTATGCTAAATTAATAATCCAGATGTTTCTTAAGTTTATTAAAGAATCAATAGGGTTTTCTTCTTCATATTTAGTTAGTGACTATTTTCAGTCGGCAAAATTTTCTAAAGTAATCATGCTAACTATTTCAACCTATCAACTCTCTCCCCAACACTCAGACCCGAGAATCTGCTTTTCTTAATTCTCTAGAATTTACAAAGAAACTTACAAGTTTCACTTACACTTATAATTTTTCCTGTCAAGCTTTAATATCTCTATCTTTACTAAGTTTTCTCTACTTTATTAATTAGATCTGTACTTTATAAATTAACTTAAAAAATTCAAAATTACTTGTGAGGAATTAAGAGCACTTGAAGTCTAGCTTGTTAAAAAGAAAGAGTTGCTTTTCTAATGTCTCTTTAAATTTATTTAAATTTTGCTGCTAAGCTATAATCTATCTCTTAGAATTTACTTTAAAGCTCTTAATTGGTTTTTAGATTTTCTAGCTGCTAATTTTTCAGCTTGTTATAGAACTAAGCCTCTTGAACTTTTAAGATCAAAAAGCTTGGCAAGTTCTAGAATAAATAGATATTTTTCTAGCATCTAAATAAATAATACTTACAGTATTCTTTATTTGCTATAAGATATGCATAAACTCTACTTTTTTATGAACTTAATGAGATTCAGTTTAATTTAGTATCAGCAGGAAGTCTTAGTGATTTTCAGAATTTTAATTGCTGTGTAAAATTCAAACTCTTATAAAAAGTCATCAGATTTGATAAAATTTTAGGCATATTCCAATATTTGCTTAAATTAACTCATCTTAAAGTCATTAAACTAATTCTACTCTTATTAAAATTTTCAGGCCTTATCACCTTTTGCCTTTAAGTATTTTTGGATCGAAAGATAGTTCCAATCTATTTGCTTTCCTAATCTTTAATACTATAAAATTATGCTTTTAAGGAGATTCTTTTCCCGGAGATAAAATGTAATTCATCTTGATCAATCAGAAGAAAATAGACTAAAGTTTTTCCTCAATCTCCTAATTCTATTTTAGGTTTAGCTCATTTTACTTAGATTAAACTTTCATAGTATTTTTAATAGTAAAAGTATCAGATGGACTATAGAATAAGAATCTTCTATCAATTTAGTTATTTTAAATAGAAAGATCAATCTTTCATCTCTTCTTTATTTGCTAAATATTGGCAAATCTTTACTTTTTGCTGAGGATTAGTGTTTCTATGTTGTAATTTGAATATTATCCATTTTATTTGATTTTCAAATTTTCAAATTAACTAGAATTAAAAAAGTTATTAAGCTAGATTACATCTAAAGCAAATTAATAGGGTAATATTAAAGTTAAGAGATAATTAAAGTTATTTAAATATATCAATATATTTAAATAAAAAAGATTCTTAAAGTTAGAGGAAGATCTTAGCTCTATAGAAATAATAATCACCAATCTAGTTTTAACATTTTAAGTTTTATTTTTGTGTTTTTTATTCTAAATTTATAAGTATTTCTTATTTTTATTTAAGTTCTTTCTTAAGACCCAACCACATAAATAATTAAGGCTTAACTTGTATATCTATTAATCAATCTTACATCCAAAATTAAGACACTATTTAAATACTATAATTAATAAATTTATAATAGTTAGTTATATTAGTGATTATATCTATAATTATTTTTATTTAATTATTCTAACTGTGTATCAAGCACAGTATTTCATATATTTTATTTTAAAATCTTTAGTATTTTTCTAATATTTTAAGACAGTTATCAGCTAATGTAGTTCATTCAATTATTTTAATGGAAATGTGGTTTAATAAGTAAAAATAAATAATATACTATTAAAATCAATAGTAATAATAGTAATATAAGATATCTATTTATTAAGATTAACTTAAGAAAGGAATATTTAATTTATTACTTCATTTTTAAATACTAAGCTTCTTAGTATTAGTTATTTAGCCTTAGTTAATTTACATATATAAGCTTACTAATGCTATTATTTTTAACTTTCATTTTATTATTAATTTCCTTTATTTAATTATAATACTTTTTTATTTTAGCTAGAGACATTTCCAATTATTAAATGTATTTAGTAGTTATAGATTAGTTAGTGCTTCTTTTATCTATTATTTATAAAGTTTATATTTTAAAGATTGTAAAGAACAATAACTTAAATATAGTTAGTTAAATATTTATATTCTAGCTTTAATCGTTTTTACATTTCTTAAGCTTTTTGCAAATATTCAAAGGTAAGTTTTATAATCCTAATTTAAACTTAAGATATCTTAAATAATTTTGTGAAACAGTTGCTAAAAATCCCTCATCACTTTCTATCAGTTCATGCTAACAAAATTTGACTAGCGAAAATTAAAATTGGCTTTCTAGATTGATTTCATTTTAGTTATCTTTATCTATGTCTTATTTCCTATTTTTTATTACATTAAATATCTTTCTTTAAATTCCATTTTCCTCTTTCCATTTATAGAATTGAAAGCTGTAGCTCATTTTTATGGTCTTAAATTATTTTTCTATATCTATTTTTAGTCAATTTTGTTATTTAATGAGGCATTCCTTTCTTTTTTTGAATATTTTTCTGAGTCCCTAAATGAAATTTAATCTGATTATAATACTTTCTTCTTTCTTCTTTTTTATTTTATATTTCTTGATTTTACTTTCAGCGAATATTTTAAAGTGCTTTATACTTATTCTGCCCAATTAAATGTTTTTCTCTTTCAAATAAAAATAGTTTCTAATAGCTTCAGTAAATCCTTAAAATCTTAAGATTTTAATTTAGTAATATCTGTTAATTTCTTTTATATTATGACTTAAACTTTCTTATTTGTAAATTATCATAATCATTCTTATTTAATAAGCTAAGTCTCCAATTCTAATTTTGGAATAGTTTCTCAGTTAGTTTAGACGCAGATAAAGTTTGAATTAAAATTTCTAAGGCATTGGATTTGATTGGTCCCAGTTAAATGTTCTATTGTTGAATTAAAGTGAAGAAGTAAGTTTTGTTTAATTTAATTAAGATGTATATTAAAGATATATTAATATATTAATTAATAGAAATACTTTTAGTTTAATAATCTACTAATTATTATTTTCCTTATTCTTTAAATAGTACTAACTCTCTTTATCTAAACTTTAGTCTCATTATTATTATTTTAATAACCCTCTTATTTATATAATATGATTCTATTATTTTGGTTTAATGCTTATAACTAGAAGATTAAAATTTAAATAATGTTTGAAAGATAATCAAGCAAGCTAATGATCTTATTCTAAATAATTCAATAAGTTAAAAATTATTAGATAAATCAAATTTAACTTGTAAGCTTAAGACATTATTCCTATCTATATTATGATCTTAAACCATTCCTTTTTCCACCTCTACTGCCTCTTAGTTATTTTTAATTTTTTAGTTCTTGATGTTCCGCCTTATTGAGGTTTCACTTCTAGAAAATCCTTGAATTTAATTTAAAACTTTCAGATTATCTCTTCATTTAACTTCGATATTTTTAAGCATCTTTTCTGGAATCTTCATTGCTGTTTAAAAATTATTTCTTTAAATTAAGTCCAGAACATTTTTTAAGGGTCGATGTCTCAGCAGATAGGATATAAAATTTTAAGTGGAGCTTGAATATCACACCTTTAAGTTGCATTTGAATTAGGTTATAAATGTATATATTAAGGATATTAAAGTGTTGTTATCTTAATCTTGACTTGTTACTTTTAATGTTTATATTATTCTATTAAGAATTAAATCTCTTTTTTCAATCTTATATACTAACTGTCACAACTTGTGAATATAGTATCAAAAAAATAGAAGACTTAACTGATTCTATAGCTCTCCTATAATAACATTTATTTTCTACAGCTAATAAGATCGATTAGTAAGTTTTATTAAGAAGATAATTATTTACCATGCTTTTATAAGTTAAGGTTCAGCTTTTCCTTTTTTTTCTTTTTTAATAAATTTAATTTAAAAATTTAAAAAATGTAAGTGTTTATTTATTAAAATAGAGCTTAGGAAAAGAGTTCATAAGTAACCTTTATTACAGTGAAATCTTAATTTATTAAAAATTTAATGGGGTGATTTAAGCTTTTCAAGTAAGCAGAAAATAGATATTTGAAGACTTTATTTTCCAAAAAGAATTCAGCCTGAATATTTGCATATAAAACTAAACATTCCTATAGAAATATCCTATTAGAGCTAAAATGAAGAATCAAATTTATGAAAGATGGAGCAATATAAAAAGTATAAAAAAGACGAAAGACAATCTATATAGCATGATTCTTCAAATAATAAAAGAGTAAGTATTTATAAATTTAGAAAAATTAGAAGCATAAAGCTATAAGAATCTTAATTGCTAAGATAGTAAAAATAATGAATCCATCAATTTAGGAAAGTTTTAATAAAATGATTAAAATTTATAATAATTCAGAGAAAACTGAATTTTAAAAATTTTAAGTAAGTAAATAAATATCTATAGGTACTGGAAGATAATAACCTATTTATATAATTTAGTCTTCATTGGTTCACAAATATTAATATCTTAAGACTCTTAAGATATTATATTTCTTCAGCTGTTGGGATTTTTTAATGTAAAACTTATAATGTTAAGAAATAGAAGAACTATGAAAATGTACAAACTGGAATGGAAGCACTTAATAATTAAAGAAAGGCATAATTAGCTTTTTTGATAAAAAAGGAAAAATTAAATTAAAATTTAGGTTTGAAAAAGCGCTAAAGGCTTAAATAAACCAAAGAAATGCACTCAAAATTATCATAACTTCTTTAGAAGTCGCTAATAGAGCTAATTCCTGTGCTAATTTATTTTCTGCGAATTTCTACAGCAATATAATAAATGCTTATTCTACTCATTTTAAACTTGTATTACTTGATTTTGAGGTTTTTCAGCCTTTTTTCTAGTTTTCTATTCATAGTCATGTTAATATTCAGCATTTAAAATTTCTTTCTTCTTTTAGCGCTGATTACTAGCTGAAAATTACACAGAATAACTTTTCAATAGATTTATGTATTCTTTTAATTTTGTAGCAACTTAATTATCTCTAAATTATTATTTTCGTTATTGTTGTCCCTCTCATGTAATCTTTTAATTCTATGCTATTTATCTTTCCTAAAATTTAATTATTAATTAGTTTCTTCATATAACTTCTCAGCTTTTGAAGGCAATTTCTTCAGAACTGTCTTCTCAAATTTCAGCTTTAACTTAAATATTTTTACTTTGCTTGAATTTTCTAGGTATAATTATTTTGGTCTATTTAATGAATTCCTCATTTTATTAGCTTTTAGGATTTAAGATTATCATCTAGTTTTAATCATATTAGTCCTGCTAGCTTATCTTTAATAATTTTAACTAGCTTCAATTTTATTTTCTAACAGTAACATCTAGCATTATTAAAAATTAGCCTTAATTTTATCTACTAAAATACCTTATAAATAAAGATAATTCTTAGTCTTAAAATCCTAAAGACATGTAACTAAGTAAAGCTAAAGGCTTATAATTAATTCAGATAAATTATAACATTTTTGATTAATAAATGTTTAGCTTTATTTTATTCTTATTATATAAGCTAGCTTCTTTATAGTTATTAGAACTTGTCTTAATTTTAGTTTCAAATAGATTTATTAAAATAATTAAAAACTTAATTTTTCTTTAGTTCATTAAGACATTTTATTATAATTGCTAAATTTAGTGAGTATCTGAATAGTAGAAATTAGATAATACATCTAATATAATTTAAATAAAGTTAACTAGTTAAAATAAGTTTTTCTTTTATCTTATGCTTTACTTTTTATTAAATATAATATATATAATCTTAATTATTATTACCTTAATTATAGAAATTATTATATTTTATTATATTAGATATATGATTCTACTATTATTAAAACCTTTAAACCTTATTTTATTACAATAATAACCTTCTTTTGCTTATTTATTTTATTTTTATTATTAAGATATTTTAGTGAAAATAATATATTAAATAGTAATCATTTTCCTTCTTTAACTAATAAAAAACTTTTTTAGTTTAAATCTATTTTTTGAGCTTAATAAAAGACTGTCTTCTTCAGATTTTTCTTTTTTAGGGAAGAATTTGTTTTGAAACTAATAATTTATTTTTAATTATGTAGAATCTCTTCAATTAGTATTACAATTAGTATCTTAATTATATTTTTCAGTTAGAAACTTAAAATACTCTCAGTTAAATAGAAAATAAAAGATTTTAGACTTAATTATTAGATTTATTTTAAGCTATGTAAAAAATAAGCAAATATCTGGCTATTTTATAAGTTACTTGGATACAAAGTAAGATGATATCAGCAAAACCTATTAAAATTAATAAATTTAATGCTTACCATGTATAAATTAGCTGCTTTTCAATTTGATACTTTGTTACTTATCTATTTATTAGCTTTTTAATTGTGATTCATTAGATTCTTTTTCTTTTTTCTATATTTTTGAATTAAATCTATTTAATATACTTAATTTAAAGCTAGCTGACTTTAATTAGTTTAGGTTTATAGAGTTAGAGTATAAAATGATTTAATTATTAATTATTTAGACAATTAGCTTTTACAGTTATAGATGATAAAGCTAATATTAATTGATTTTATTTAATTTTTTATATAATTTAAGGTATTTAAGAGAATTTAGTCTTTAAGATAATAAAATGTTTACTGGAATTTGCAATTCGAATTGCTATCTTTTCAGTTAAGTTCTGAGAAACTATCAAGGCTTTCAGTAATAAAACTAGACAAATGAATTCTTAAAGTCACATGTTCTTTTAATCCGATTTGGTTCTCCTTTCTTTATGAAAACTATTAATAACAATCAAAAGATACTAGAAAGGGATGAACGCTAAACTACAAGTAATTAAATGAAGGAATATGAATACAAGAAGCATAAAGAGAGTTAAACTTTCCTAGATTCATAAGATGAACAAGTTTTTGGTAATAAGTTACAAAAGATTTATCAAGAAGGATTGTAGCTTTTAAAAGAAGGTTTGAATGAATAAAAGATGGATAAAGTTCTACAAGGAATTCAAACAATTCAAAAGAATAAGTTTTCCAACATCAATGATCCATTAGTTCTTATAAATCAATTCATTGAAATTATTTCCCATAAGTATGCTGAAGGATGGTCTTTGCTTTTGAAAGAGTAGCTTGTACGAAATCTTCCTGAATTATTGGCTATGTTGCTTTAGAAGAACGAGTAAAACTCCTTTATAAATGAAAAAACAAAAGAAGAGCTCATTTTAAAAATAAATGATAGCTTAAAGTTAGTAAATAAAAATAAAAAAAAGATTGGATTGGAGGTCCAGAACTAGATTTTTACTTAAGATTTAGTTTGATGATTCTGGAGAATATTCCAGATAGCAAAGAAACCGAATATTTTGGAATTCTATGTAAGATTTTAAAAGTTGCTTAATGAATAATTGTCTTGACGTTTGGAGTTGGAGTTATAGGGTTAGAAGCGATCTCTATTATAAAGGAGTTTTTCTTATGAGGAAAAGGTTGGGTAAATTAGAAGCTCAACTATAAAAAGATTATTAGATTACGAGTCTTAGATGCTCTTGCATGTGATTTAGTTAGACAATACTCAAAATAAAATTTTTACCAATTTTGAGATATTGTTCTTAAAGAAAAATAGACTTAAGATTTAGAGCATGTTTTCTTTTGAAGCACATGATAAAAAACTTTTAAGCAAATAAAGAATTGGTAGAAGACTCATGTAAGCTTTTAGAAAAACTATGTGACGACAAGGATTGGTAGATAAGGTACTATGCAATGAAGACATTTTTGGAATTGACTTTAGAAAAGAACCAAATAGCTTGTACTTATAAGGAAAGAATATTTAAGTTAAAAAAGAGAACTTAAGCAAGAATGTAAAAGAACGTTAGATAATTCTAGAATTATTAATGGATCCAGAGCATTTTGTTTTATTTACTTAAATAATAGAAGATAATTGGTTGGCACTTAAGGGCATTAGAGTAGTATATATTAAAATATGATAAGGACTTTAAAAGAAGAGGTTTCGGAGAAGCAAGAATATTATGTAAGCTAACTTTGCGCTCCTAATCCTAATTCATAAGCTGAAGATGATCTTGACCTTGAAATTTTGAAATTTTTAGAAAACGATACTAAGACAGGATTTTTACTTCTGGGAGATTCCGATTCTGGAAAGTCCTTGTTCCTGAAGATTTTAGCCTTAAAATATCTAGACTAGAAACATGAATACTTATCAATATATGTGTATCCCCCAACTATAAAAGCATTCGAAGACAAATTAATAGAATCTGCTTTAGATAATTATTAAATAGAAAGAAATGAGACATTGAAATTTAGAAAGATTCTGTTCTTATCTGACGTATGATGAGTTGGGAGAATGCAAGGCTATTATCAGTAGTAATAAATTAAAGCAAAAGTATCCTCAGGCAAAATATATAATAACATGTAGAGTAAATTATGCATTAAAAGAAAAAATTACCAACATTATTTTGCACCATACAGTAGCGAAAAAATCTAATTATAAGAGTTATAGGAACTGTATATAGAGCCATTCGATATCGTTTAGATAGAAAAATATATAGAAAAAGTCCTAGTTAAGAAGAACCAGTAATAATAAAGTGCAAGTCAAGTTTCAAGTCAAGTGGAAGCATCTTAAATATAAGAGATGATGGCATTAATATAGAGAATACCTGGTCTGAAAGAAATTATCAGTAATCCCTTTCTGCTATATATTTGTTTGAGTGAGGAAGAGATATTAGATTATTTAAAAAGTGGTTAAGTTTTTTAAAAGTCTAGAATATATGAGATTTTCATAGTTTAGTGAAACAAAAGAACCTAAGAAAAATTGTAAAATCAGGGTTTAAAAAGTAAGGTGCTCAACTAGTAAATAAAGTTGTTTGAAAGTATCTAAAAGAATGCAGCATGGAAGATGTTACAGGGTTCGGTGGAGATATCAAGCTTTGATGAAGTGAATCAAAAGTGGATAGAGTAGTTTACGGACGATTAAAACCATATAGGGTATCTGATATAGACAAAGGAATAGAATAATAAAAAGAGGTTTGAGTTTATTCATGCGTCGGTAAGAGATTATTATGTGGCAAAGAATATTATAGATTTAGTTTCATCCGCTAAGGCATAAGCAATAGAGGTTCACAATATAAATAAATTTTTGATAGTGGACAATCTGGAGATACTATAGTTTGTGAGAGAGATTTATAATTCAAATTCTGCAAATAATAATTCAAGTGTGTAATAAAATCTATTGGAGATAGTGAGAATGTCCAGTACTAATGTTTCTTTATAAATAGCGGCAACTAATAATATAACGATATTGAATTGGATGGATTACTAATTTACGTCTTTGGATCTATCGGGTATATGTGTGTCTGAAATTAAAAATTCTAGCCAGATGAGCTTGGTGTGGCTGATTAAATAGTGATAAACCACCAAGCAGAGGTTAGGAAACTGAGAAAGGATAATGAGAAGCGAATGGCAAAACTCAGCCTAGCGGAAGGAATAGAATCGATCTTATGACTTGAGAAAGAGAACTAAGATCATCATGAAAAAAATTAAAAAACATAATAAAAAATTCCGAAAAAAAAATTAGTTAAAAAAATAGATCAAAAAAATAGACTGGAAAAACTAAAAAGAATCTAGACAAGCGCAGAAAGTAACATTCTATAAAAAAAATAAGTAAAAGAAAAAGAAGATAAAACAAAAAAAAAGTGAAGAAACGATACTTTCGTGATTCGAAAGAAATCTGAGTGAAGAAACTGAAAAAAATTCTATGATCAAATAAGTACAAAAGAAAAAGAAAAATAACATAAGAATAAGGAGGAAAAAAAGGCAACTGAGAAAATAAAGAGAAAAAAGTTTCTGCGATAAAGGATTTAATAAAAAAGATAAACACTTAAATGAACAGAGAAAGATTAAAAAAAACGAAGAAGAAATAGAAGTAAAACCCTAAAATGTATTTAAATAAAAGTTATTTCAGTAGTCACGAAGGAAGAGGGAAATCGATTTAAAATTTAAAAAAAAGTTAGTACTCAAATAAATAAATTAATTACTTTAAAGAAAAGAATTACTTACTCATTAGCGCTTAAAAACACAAAGAGAAAAAAATTTAAAATAAAAAAAGCTACATATTTTAAAAGTTTTAAAATCGGAAAAATTTCTGAAAAAACTAATCAAAAAACAAAGCCAATAAAAAAATAAAGGGCTAAAAAAATATGTTGAAAGTAAGCTGCAAGTGATATGAGACAATATTATAAGAAAAAAAATGATTAAAAAAATTTGAATATGTAATTGAAAAAATTCTAAAGTTAAAAAATTAAAAGGCGTGAAAAAAAGAAACATACTTCAATAAAAAAACCTTAATCTTGATGAAATATTTTAAACTAAAAATTGTTTTCACTTGTCATTGCCTACTCCTCCCATTTCTGCCTTTTCCGATCAGAAATTCCAAATACAACTCCTACAAAAACTTATAAACCTCCTTTTACTTTTAAAAATCGTTTTCACTTGTCAAAAAGTTTAGATTTATATGAAATGGAAAAAGTAAAAAAAAAGACATAAAAGAGAGACTGAAACAAGAATAATTAAAAATTGATGAGATCAAGATTATTATTAAAAAACATTAAAAACATTTATTAGAGTCTCATTGAAGGAAGCAATTCTTGCAGTAATAGATGTCAAAATTTTTTTATTTTAAATATAAATAAACAGTTTCTTACAATAACTCTTTTATTAAAGTGAAATATTATTAATAAATAGCTTTAATTTATACCATTTATTTTTATAAATAAATATTAAAATTTAAATTCTAAAAACTAATTAAATTGCTAATAAAGCCATTTAAAGAACTCTTTATTTAACTATAATTAATAAAACATAGATAATACAAAGGAAGAAATATCTAAAAGGAATTGAAGTTCTAAGTAAAACAAAGGAAACATTAGCTTTATGACTTTAATAATATAAAATTCTAAATGATAACAAAATATAATTAAAATAATACTTTATAATAGTAAGATATGTATATTAAAAATACTATATCAAAAATCTAAAATTATTCAATAATTATATGTTTAGCTAGAATTAATTATCTTTGT
>CAMPDV010003219.1:0-44718 GCA_946699065.1 Loxodes magnus | reverse complement strand
TCGTTAGATATTTTTTCTTACTTTACTTCTTCACTTTTCAAAATACTTATTACTTCTCAAAGCATACTCAATAAAACCGAAATATATCTTCTTTTCTTACTTTACTTCTTCACTTTTCAAAATACTTATTACTTCTCAAAGCATACTCAATAAAACTAAAATTCTATCTTCTTTTCTTACTTTAATTCTTCACTTTTCTATAGGCTAACTTTCATCTACAAGCATATCTTGACAAACCGAATACAGATTCGTGTTAGTTATATTATTACTAACATTTTGGATATTCTAACTTTTATTTTAGTGCTTGCTAAGAAAACTTATCGTTAGATATTTTTTCTTACTTTACTTCTTCACTTTTCAAAATACTTATTACTTCTCAAAGCATACTCAATAAAACCGAAATTCTATCTTCTTTTCTTACTTTACTTCTTCACTTTTCAAAATACTTATTACTTCTCAAAGCATACTCAATAAAACTAAAATTCTATCTTCTTTTCTTACTTTAATTCTTCACTTTTCTATAGGCTAACTTTCATCTACAAGCATATCTTGACAAACCGAATACAGATTCGTGTTAGTTATATTATTACTAACATTTTGGATATTCTAACTTTTATTTTAGTGCTTGCTAAGAAAACTTATCGTTAGATATTTTTTCTTACTTTACTTCTTCACTTTTCAAAATACTTATTACTTCTCAAAGCATACTCAATAAAACCGAAATTCTATCTTCTTTTCTTACTTTACTTCTTCACTTTTCAAAATACTTATTACTTCTCAAAGCATACTCAATAAAACCGAAATATATCTTCTTTTCTTACTTTACTTCTTCACTTTTCAAAATACTTATTACTTCTCAAAGCATACTCAATAAAACTAAAATTCTATCTTCTTTTCTTACTTTAATTCTTCACTTTTCTATAGGCTAACTTTCATCTACAAGCATATCTTGACAAACCGAATACAGATTCGTGTTAGTTATATTATTACTAACATTTTGGATATTCTAACTTTTATTTTAGTGCTTGCTAAGAAAACTTATCGTTAGATATTTTTTCTTACTTTACTTCTTCACTTTTCAAAATACTTATTACTTCTCAAAGCATACTCAATAAAACCGAAATTCTATCTTCTTTTCTTACTTTACTTCTTCACTTTTCAAAATACTTATTACTTCTCAAAGCATACTCAATAAAACTAAAATTCTATCTTCTTTTCTTACTTTAATTCTTCACTTTTCTATAGGCTAACTTTCATCTACAAGCATATCTTGACAAACCGAATACAGATTCGTGTTAGTTATATTATTACTAACATTTTGGATATTCTAACTTTTATTTTAGTGCTTGCTAAGAAAACTTATCGTTAGATATTTTTTCTTACTTTACTTCTTCACTTTTCAAAATACTTATTACTTCTCAAAGCATACTCAATAAAACCGAAATATATCTTCTTTTCTTACTTTACTTCTTCACTTTTCAAAATACTTATTACTTCTCAAAGCATACTCAATAAAACTAAAATTCTATCTTCTTTTCTTACTTTAATTCTTCACTTTTCTATAGGCTAACTTTCATCTACAAGCATATCTTGACAAACCGAATACAGATTCGTGTTAGTTATATTATTACTAACATTTTGGATATTCTAACTTTTATTTTAGTGCTTGCTAAGAAAACTTATCGTTAGATATTTTTTCTTACTTTACTTCTTCACTTTTCAAAATACTTATTACTTCTCAAAGCATACTCAATAAAACCGAAATATATCTTCTTTTCTTACTTTACTTCTTCACTTTTCAAAATACTTATTACTTCTCAAAGCATACTCAATAAAACTAAAATTCTATCTTCTTTTCTTACTTTAATTCTTCACTTTTCTATAGGCTAACTTTCATCTACAAGCATATCTTGACAAACCGAATACAGATTCGTGTTAGTTATATTATTACTAACATTTTGGATATTCTAACTTTTATTTTAGTGCTTGCTAAGAAAACTTATCGTTAGATATTTTTTCTTACTTTACTTCTTCACTTTTCAAAATACTTATTACTTCTCAAAGCATACTCAATAAAACCGAAATTCTATCTTCTTTTCTTACTTTACTTCTTCACTTTTCAAAATACTTATTACTTCTCAAAGCATACTCAATAAAACTAAAATTCTATCTTCTTTTCTTACTTTAATTCTTCACTTTTCTATAGGCTAACTTTCATCTACAAGCATATCTTGACAAACCGAATACAGATTCGTGTTAGTTATATTATTACTAACATTTTGGATATTCTAACTTTTATTTTAGTGCTTGCTAAGAAAACTTATCGTTAGATATTTTTTCTTACTTTACTTCTTCACTTTTCAAAATACTTATTACTTCTCAAAGCATACTCAATAAAACCGAAATTCTATCTTCTTTTCTTACTTTACTTCTTCACTTTTCAAAATACTTATTACTTCTCAAAGCATACTCAATAAAACTAAAATTCTATCTTCTTTTCTTACTTTAATTCTTCACTTTTCTATAGGCTAACTTTCATCTACAAGCATATCTTGACAAACCGAATACAGATTCGTGTTAGTTATATTATTACTAACATTTTGGATATTCTAACTTTTATTTTAGTGCTTGCTAAGAAAACTTATCGTTAGATATTTTTTCTTACTTTACTTCTTCACTTTTCAAAATACTTATTACTTCTCAAAGCATACTCAATAAAACCGAAATATATCTTCTTTTCTTACTTTACTTCTTCACTTTTCAAAATACTTATTACTTCTCAAAGCATACTCAATAAAACTAAAATTCTATCTTCTTTTCTTACTTTAATTCTTCACTTTTCTATAGGCTAACTTTCATCTACAAGCATATCTTGACAAACCGAATACAGATTCGTGTTAGTTATATTATTACTAACATTTTGGATATTCTAACTTTTATTTTAGTGCTTGCTAAGAAAACTTATCGTTAGATATTTTTTCTTACTTTACTTCTTCACTTTTCAAAATACTTATTACTTCTCAAAGCATACTCAATAAAACCGAAATTCTATCTTCTTTTCTTACTTTACTTCTTCACTTTTCAAAATACTTATTACTTCTCAAAGCATACTCAATAAAACTAAAATTCTATCTTCTTTTCTTACTTTAATTCTTCACTTTTCTATAGGCTAACTTTCATCTACAAGCATATCTTGACAAACCGAATACAGATTCGTGTTAGTTATATTATTACTAACATTTTGGATATTCTAACTTTTATTTTAGTGCTTGCTAAGAAAACTTATCGTTAGATATTTTTTCTTACTTTACTTCTTCACTTTTCAAAATACTTATTACTTCTCAAAGCATACTCAATAAAACCGAAATATATCTTCTTTTCTTACTTTACTTCTTCACTTTTCAAAATACTTATTACTTCTCAAAGCATACTCAATAAAACTAAAATTCTATCTTCTTTTCTTACTTTAATTCTTCACTTTTCTATAGGCTAACTTTCATCTACAAGCATATCTTGACAAACCGAATACAGATTCGTGTTAGTTATATTATTACTAACATTTTGGATATTCTAACTTTTATTTTAGTGCTTGCTAAGAAAACTTATCGTTAGATATTTTTTCTTACTTTACTTCTTCACTTTTCAAAATACTTATTACTTCTCAAAGCATACTCAATAAAACCGAAATTCTATCTTCTTTTCTTACTTTACTTCTTCACTTTTCAAAATACTTATTACTTCTCAAAGCATACTCAATAAAACTAAAATTCTATCTTCTTTTCTTACTTTAATTCTTCACTTTTCTATAGGCTAACTTTCATCTACAAGCATATCTTGACAAACCGAATACAGATTCGTGTTAGTTATATTATTACTAACATTTTGGATATTCTAACTTTTATTTTAGTGCTTGCTAAGAAAACTTATCGTTAGATATTTTTTCTTACTTTACTTCTTCACTTTTCAAAATACTTATTACTTCTCAAAGCATACTCAATAAAACCGAAATATATCTTCTTTTCTTACTTTACTTCTTCACTTTTCAAAATACTTATTACTTCTCAAAGCATACTCAATAAAACTAAAATTCTATCTTCTTTTCTTACTTTAATTCTTCACTTTTCTATAGGCTAACTTTCATCTACAAGCATATCTTGACAAACCGAATACAGATTCGTGTTAGTTATATTATTACTAACATTTTGGATATTCTAACTTTTATTTTAGTGCTTGCTAAGAAAACTTATCGTTAGATATTTTTTCTTACTTTACTTCTTCACTTTTCAAAATACTTATTACTTCTCAAAGCATACTCAATAAAACCGAAATTCTATCTTCTTTTCTTACTTTACTTCTTCACTTTTCAAAATACTTATTACTTCTCAAAGCATACTCAATAAAACTAAAATTCTATCTTCTTTTCTTACTTTAATTCTTCACTTTTCTATAGGCTAACTTTCATCTACAAGCATATCTTGACAAACCGAATACAGATTCGTGTTAGTTATATTATTACTAACATTTTGGATATTCTAACTTTTATTTTAGTGCTTGCTAAGAAAACTTATCGTTAGATATTTTTTCTTACTTTACTTCTTCACTTTTCAAAATACTTATTACTTCTCAAAGCATACTCAATAAAAACCGAAATTCTATCTTCTTTTCTTACTTTACTTCTTCACTTTTCAAAATACTTATTACTTCTCAAAGCATACTCAATAAAACCGAAATTCTATCTTCTTTTCTTACTTTACTTCTTCACTTTTCAAAATACTTATTACTTCTCAAAGCATACTCAATAAAACTAAAATTCTATCTTCTTTTCTTACTTTAATTCTTCACTTTTCTATAGGCTAACTTTCATCTACAAGCATATCTTGACAAACCGAATACAGATTCGTGTTAGTTATATTATTACTAACATTTTGGATATTCTAACTTTTATTTTAGTGCTTGCTAAGAAAACTTATCGTTAGATATTTTTTCTTACTTTACTTCTTCACTTTTCAAAATACTTATTACTTCTCAAAGCATACTCAATAAAACCGAAATTCTATCTTCTTTTCTTACTTTACTTCTTCACTTTTCAAAATACTTATTACTTCTCAAAGCATACTCAATAAAACTAAAATTCTATCTTCTTTTCTTACTTTAATTCTTCACTTTTCTATAGGCTAACTTTCATCTACAAGCATATCTTGACAAACCGAATACAGATTCGTGTTAGTTATATTATTACTAACATTTTGGATATTCTAACTTTTATTTTAGTGCTTGCTAAGAAAACTTATCGTTAGATATTTTTTCTTACTTTACTTCTTCACTTTTCAAAATACTTATTACTTCTCAAAGCATACTCAATAAAACCGAAATATATCTTCTTTTCTTACTTTACTTCTTCACTTTTCAAAATACTTATTACTTCTCAAAGCATACTCAATAAAACTAAAATTCTATCTTCTTTTCTTACTTTAATTCTTCACTTTTCTATAGGCTAACTTTCATCTACAAGCATATCTTGACAAACCGAATACAGATTCGTGTTAGTTATATTATTACTAACATTTTGGATATTCTAACTTTTATTTTAGTGCTTGCTAAGAAAACTTATCGTTAGATATTTTTTCTTACTTTACTTCTTCACTTTTCAAAATACTTATTACTTCTCAAAGCATACTCAATAAAACCGAAATTCTATCTTCTTTTCTTACTTTACTTCTTCACTTTTCAAAATACTTATTACTTCTCAAAGCATACTCAATAAAACTAAAATTCTATCTTCTTTTCTTACTTTAATTCTTCACTTTTCTATAGGCTAACTTTCATCTACAAGCATATCTTGACAAACCGAATACAGATTCGTGTTAGTTATATTATTACTAACATTTTGGATATTCTAACTTTTATTTTAGTGCTTGCTAAGAAAACTTATCGTTAGATATTTTTTCTTACTTTACTTCTTCACTTTTCAAAATACTTATTACTTCTCAAAGCATACTCAATAAAACCGAAATTCTATCTTCTTTTCTTACTTTACTTCTTCACTTTTCAAAATACTTATTACTTCTCAAAGCATACTCAATAAAACTAAAATTCTATCTTCTTTTCTTACTTTAATTCTTCACTTTTCTATAGGCTAACTTTCATCTACAAGCATATCTTGACAAACCGAATACAGATTCGTGTTAGTTATATTATTACTAACATTTTGGATATTCTAACTTTTATTTTAGTGCTTGCTAAGAAAACTTATCGTTAGATATTTTTTCTTACTTTACTTCTTCACTTTTCAAAATACTTATTACTTCTCAAAGCATACTCAATAAAACCGAAATTCTATCTTCTTTTCTTACTTTACTTCTTCACTTTTCAAAATACTTATTACTTCTCAAAGCATACTCAATAAAACCGAAATATATCTTCTTTTCTTACTTTACTTCTTCACTTTTCAAAATACTTATTACTTCTCAAAGCATACTCAATAAAACTAAAATTCTATCTTCTTTTCTTACTTTAATTCTTCACTTTTCTATAGGCTAACTTTCATCTACAAGCATATCTTGACAAACCGAATACAGATTCGTGTTAGTTATATTATTACTAACATTTTGGATATTCTAACTTTTATTTTAGTGCTTGCTAAGAAAACTTATCGTTAGATATTTTTTCTTACTTTACTTCTTCACTTTTCAAAATACTTATTACTTCTCAAAGCATACTCAATAAAACCGAAATTCTATCTTCTTTTCTTACTTTACTTCTTCACTTTTCAAAATACTTATTACTTCTCAAAGCATACTCAATAAAACTAAAATTCTATCTTCTTTTCTTACTTTAATTCTTCACTTTTCTATAGGCTAACTTTCATCTACAAGCATATCTTGACAAACCGAATACAGATTCGTGTTAGTTATATTATTACTAACATTTTGGATATTCTAACTTTTATTTTAGTGCTTGCTAAGAAAACTTATCGTTAGATATTTTTTCTTACTTTACTTCTTCACTTTTCAAAATACTTATTACTTCTCAAAGCATACTCAATAAAACCGAAATATATCTTCTTTTCTTACTTTACTTCTTCACTTTTCAAAATACTTATTACTTCTCAAAGCATACTCAATAAAACTAAAATTCTATCTTCTTTTCTTACTTTAATTCTTCACTTTTCTATAGGCTAACTTTCATCTACAAGCATATCTTGACAAACCGAATACAGATTCGTGTTAGTTATATTATTACTAACATTTTGGATATTCTAACTTTTATTTTAGTGCTTGCTAAGAAAACTTATCGTTAGATATTTTTTCTTACTTTACTTCTTCACTTTTCAAAATACTTATTACTTCTCAAAGCATACTCAATAAAACCGAAATATATCTTCTTTTCTTACTTTACTTCTTCACTTTCAAAATACTTATTACTTCTCAAAGCATACTCAATAAAACTAAAATTCTATCTTCTTTTCTTACTTTAATTCTTCACTTTTCTATAGGCTAACTTTCATCTACAAGCATATCTTGACAAACCGAATACAGATTCGTGTTAGTTATATTATTACTAACATTTTGGATATTCTAACTTTTATTTTAGTGCTTGCTAAGAAAACTTATCGTTAGATATTTTTTCTTACTTTACTTCTTCACTTTTCAAAATACTTATTACTTCTCAAAGCATACTCAATAAAACCGAAATATATCTTCTTTTCTTACTTTACTTCTTCACTTTTCAAAATACTTATTACTTCTCAAAGCATACTCAATAAAACTAAAATTCTATCTTCTTTTCTTACTTTAATTCTTCACTTTTCTATAGGCTAACTTTCATCTACAAGCATATCTTGACAAACCGAATACAGATTCGTGTTAGTTATATTATTACTAACATTTTGGATATTCTAACTTTTATTTTAGTGCTTGCTAAGAAAACTTATCGTTAGATATTTTTTCTTACTTTACTTCTTCACTTTTCAAAATACTTATTACTTCTCAAAGCATACTCAATAAAACCGAAATTCTATCTTCTTTTCTTACTTTACTTCTTCACTTTTCAAAATACTTATTACTTCTCAAAGCATACTCAATAAAACTAAAATTCTATCTTCTTTTCTTACTTTAATTCTTCACTTTTCTATAGGCTAACTTTCATCTACAAGCATATCTTGACAAACCGAATACAGATTCGTGTTAGTTATATTATTACTAACATTTTGGATATTCTAACTTTTATTTTAGTGCTTGCTAAGAAAACTTATCGTTAGATATTTTTTCTTACTTTACTTCTTCACTTTTCAAAATACTTATTACTTCTCAAAGCATACTCAATAAAACCGAAATATATCTTCTTTTCTTACTTTACTTCTTCACTTTTCAAAATACTTATTACTTCTCAAAGCATACTCAATAAAACTAAAATTCTATCTTCTTTTCTTACTTTAATTCTTCACTTTTCTATAGGCTAACTTTCATCTACAAGCATATCTTGACAAACCGAATACAGATTCGTGTTAGTTATATTATTACTAACATTTTGGATATTCTAACTTTTATTTTAGTGCTTGCTAAGAAAACTTATCGTTAGATATTTTTTCTTACTTTACTTCTTCACTTTTCAAAATACTTATTACTTCTCAAAGCATACTCAATAAAACCGAAATTCTATCTTCTTTTCTTACTTTACTTCTTCACTTTTCAAAATACTTATTACTTCTCAAAGCATACTCAATAAAACTAAAATTCTATCTTCTTTTCTTACTTTAATTCTTCACTTTTCTATAGGCTAACTTTCATCTACAAGCATATCTTGACAAACCGAATACAGATTCGTGTTAGTTATATTATTACTAACATTTTGGATATTCTAACTTTTATTTTAGTGCTTGCTAAGAAAACTTATCGTTAGATATTTTTTCTTACTTTACTTCTTCACTTTTCAAAATACTTATTACTTCTCAAAGCATACTCAATAAAACCGAAATATATCTTCTTTTCTTACTTTACTTCTTCACTTTTCAAAATACTTATTACTTCTCAAAGCATACTCAATAAAACTAAAATTCTATCTTCTTTTCTTACTTTAATTCTTCACTTTTCTATAGGCTAACTTTCATCTACAAGCATATCTTGACAAACCGAATACAGATTCGTGTTAGTTATATTATTACTAACATTTTGGATATTCTAACTTTTATTTTAGTGCTTGCTAAGAAAACTTATCGTTAGATATTTTTTCTTACTTTACTTCTTCACTTTTCAAAATACTTATTACTTCTCAAAGCATACTCAATAAAACCGAAATTCTATCTTCTTTTCTTACTTTACTTCTTCACTTTTCAAAATACTTATTACTTCTCAAAGCATACTCAATAAAACTAAAATTCTATCTTCTTTTCTTACTTTAATTCTTCACTTTTCTATAGGCTAACTTTCATCTACAAGCATATCTTGACAAACCGAATACAGATTCGTGTTAGTTATATTATTACTAACATTTTGGATATTCTATCTACAAGCATATCTTGACAAACCGAATACAGATTCGTGTTAGTTATATTATTACTAACATTTTGGATATTCTAACTTTTATTTTAGTGCTTGCTAAGAAAACTTATCGTTAGATATTTTTTCTTACTTTACTTCTTCACTTTTCAAAATACTTATTACTTCTCAAAGCATACTCAATAAAACCGAAATTCTATCTTCTTTTCTTACTTTACTTCTTCACTTTTCAAAATACTTATTACTTCTCAAAGCATACTCAATAAAACTAAAATTCTATCTTCTTTTCTTACTTTAATTCTTCACTTTTCTATAGGCTAACTTTCATCTACAAGCATATCTTGACAAACCGAATACAGATTCGTGTTAGTTATATTATTACTAACATTTTGGATATTCTAACTTTTATTTTAGTGCTTGCTAAGAAAACTTATCGTTAGATATTTTTTCTTACTTTACTTCTTCACTTTTCAAAATACTTATTACTTCTCAAAGCATACTCAATAAAACCGAAATTCTATCTTCTTTTCTTACTTTACTTCTTCACTTTTCAAAATACTTATTACTTCTCAAAGCATACTCAATAAAACCGAAATTCTATCTTCTTTTCTTACTTTACTTCTTCACTTTTCAAAATACTTATTACTTCTCAAAGCATACTCAATAAAACTAAAATTCTATCTTCTTTTCTTACTTTAATTCTTCACTTTTCTATAGGCTAACTTTCATCTACAAGCATATCTTGACAAACCGAATACAGATTCGTGTTAGTTATATTATTACTAACATTTTGGATATTCTAACTTTTATTTTAGTGCTTGCTAAGAAAACTTATCGTTAGATATTTTTTCTTACTTTACTTCTTCACTTTTCAAAATACTTATTACTTCTCAAAGCATACTCAATAAAACTAAATTCTATCTTCTTTTCTTACTTTAATTCTTCACTTTTCAAAATACTTATTACTTCTCAAAGCATACTCAATAAAACTAAAATTCTATCTTCTTTTCTACTTTAATTCTTCACTTTCTATAGGCTAACTTTCATCTACAAGCATATCTTGACAAACCGAATACAGATTCGTGTTAGTTATATTATTACTAACATTTTGGATATTCTAACTTTTATTTTAGTGCTTGCTAAGAAAACTTATCGTTAGATATTTTTTCTTACTTTACTTCTTCACTTTTCAAAATACTTATTACTTCTCAAGCATACTCAATAAAACCGAAATATATCTTCTTTTCTTACTTTACTTCTTCACTTTCAAAATACTTATTACTTCTCAAAGCATACTCAATAAAACTAAAATTCTATCTTCTTTTCTTACTTTAATTCTTCACTTTTCTATAGGCTAACTTTCATCTACAAGCATATCTTGACAAACCGAATACAGATTCGTGTTAGTTATATTATTACTAACATTTTGGATATTCTAACTTTTATTTTAGTGCTTGCTAAGAAAACTTATCGTTAGATATTTTTTCTTACTTTACTTCTTCACTTTTCAAAATACTTATTACTTCTCAAAGCATACTCAATAAAACTAAAATTCTATCTTCTTTTCTTACTTTAATTCTTCACTTTTCAAAATACTTATTACTTCTCAAAGCATACTCAATAAAACTAAAATTCTATCTTCTTTTCTTACTTTAATTCTTCACTTTTCTATAGGCTAACTTTCATCTACAAGCATATCTTGACAAACCGAATACAGATTCGTGTTAGTTATATTATTACTAACATTTTGGATATTCTAACTTTTATTTTAGTGCTTGCTAAGAAAACTTATCGTTAGATATTTTTTCTTACTTTACTTCTTCACTTTTCAAAATACTTATTACTTCTCAAAGCATACTCAATAAAACTAAAATTCTATCTTCTTTTCTTACTTTAATTCTTCACTTTTCAAAATACTTATTACTTCTCAAAGCATACTCAATAAAACTAAAATTCTATCTTCTTTTCTTACTTTAATTCTTCACTTTTCTATAGGCTAACTTTCATCTACAAGCATATCTTGACAAACCGAATACAGATTCGTGTTAGTTATATTATTACTAACATTTTGGATATTCTAACTTTTATTTTAGTGCTTGCTAAGAAAACTTATCGTTAGATATTTTTTCTTACTTTACTTCTTCACTTTTCAAAATACTTATTACTTCTCAAAGCATACTCAATAAAACCGAAATATATCTTCTTTTCTTACTTTACTTCTTCACTTTTCAAAATACTTATTACTTCTCAAAGCATACTCAATAAAACTAAAATTCTATCTTCTTTTCTTACTTTAATTCTTCACTTTTCTATAGGCTAACTTTCATCTACAAGCATATCTTGACAAACCGAATACAGATTCGTGTTAGTATATTATTACTAACATTTTGATATTCTAACTTTTATTTAGTGCTTGCTAAGAAAACTTATCGTTAGATATTTTTTCTTACTTTACTTCTTCACTTTTCAAAATACTTATTACTTCTCAAAGCATACTCAATAAAACCGAAATATATCTTCTTTTCTTACTTTACTTCTTCACTTTTCAAAATACTTATTACTTCTCAAAGCATACTCAATAAAACTAAAATTCTATCTTCTTTTCTTACTTTAATTCTTCACTTTTCTATAGGCTAACTTCATCTACAAGCATATCTTGACAAACCGAATACAGATTCGTGTTAGTTATATTATTACTAACATTTTGGATATTCTAACTTTTATTTTAGTGCTTGCTAAGAAAACTTATCGTTAGATATTTTTTCTTACTTTACTTCTTCACTTTTCAAAATACTTATTACTTCTCAAAGCATACTCAATAAAACCGAAATTCTATCTTCTTTTCTTACTTTACTTCTTCACTTTTCAAAATACTTATTACTTCTCAAAGCATACTCAATAAAACTAAAATTCTATCTTCTTTTCTTACTTTAATTCTTCACTTTCTATAGGCTAACTTTCATCTACAAGCATATCTTGACAAACCGAATACAGATTCGTGTTAGTTATATTATTACTAACATTTTGGATATTCTAACTTTTATTTAGTGCTTGCTAAGAAAACTTATCGTTAGATATTTTTTTCTTACTTTACTTCTTCACTTTTCAAAATACTTATTACTTCTCAAAGCATACTCAATAAAACCGAAATATATCTTCTTTCTTACTTTACTTCTTCACTTTTCAAAATACTTATTACTTCTCAAAGCATACTCAATAAAACTAAAATTCTATCTTCTTTTCTTACTTTAATTCTTCACTTTTCTATAGGCTAACTTTCATCTACAAGCATATCTTGACAAACCGAATACAGATTCGTGTTAGTTATATTATTACTAACATTTTGGATATTCTAACTTTTATTTTAGTGCTTGCTAAGAAAACTTATCGTTAGATATTTTTTCTTACTTTACTTCTTCACTTTTCAAAATACTTATTACTTCTCAAAGCATACTCAATAAAACCGAAATATATCTTCTTTTCTTACTTTACTTCTTCACTTTTCAAATACTTATTACTTCTCAAAGCATACTCAATAAAACTAAAATTCTATCTTCTTTTCTTACTTTAATTCTTCACTTTTCTATAGGCTAACTTTCATCTACAAGCATATCTTGACAAACCGAATACAGATTCGTGTTAGTTATATTATTACTAACATTTTGGATATTCTAACTTTATTTTAGTGCTTGCTAAGAAAACTATCGTTAGATATTTTTTCTTACTTTACTTCTTCACTTTTCAAAATACTTATTACTTCTCAAAGCATACTCAATAAAACCGAAATTCTATCTTCTTTTCTTACTTTACTTCTTCACTTTTCAAAATACTTATTACTCTCAAAGCATACTCAATAAAACTAAAATTCTATCTTCTTTCTTACTTTAATTCTTCACTTTTCTATAGGCTAACTTTCATCTACAAGCATATCTTGACAAACCGAATACAGATTCGTGTTAGTTATATTATTACTAACATTTTGGATATTCTAACTTTTATTTTAGTGCTTGCTAAGAAAACTTATCGTTAGATATTTTTTCTTACTTTACTTCTTCACTTTTCAAAATACTTATTACTTCTCAAAGCATACTCAATAAAACCGAAATATATCTTCTTTTCTTACTTTACTTCTTCACTTTTCAAAATACTTATTACTTCTCAAAGCATACTCAATAAAACTAAAATTCTATCTTCTTTTCTTACTTTAATTCTTCACTTTTCTATAGGCTAACTTTCATCTACAAGCATATCTTGACAAACCGAATACAGATTCGTGTTAGTTATATTATTACTAACATTTTGGATATTCTAACTTTTATTTTAGTGCTTGCTAAGAAAACTTATCGTTAGATATTTTTTCTTACTTTACTTCTTCACTTTTCAAAATACTTATTACTTCTCAAAGCATACTCAATAAAACCGAAATATATCTTCTTTTCTTACTTTACTTCTTCACTTTTCAAAATACTTATTACTTCTCAAAGCATACTCAATAAAACTAAAATTCTATCTTCTTTTCTTACTTTAATTCTTCACTTTTCTATAGGCTAACTTTCATCTACAAGCATATCTTGACAAACCGAATACAGATTCGTGTTAGTTATATTATTACTAACATTTTGGATATTCTAACTTTTATTTTAGTGCTTGCTAAGAAAACTTATCGTTAGATATTTTTTCTTACTTTACTTCTTCACTTTTCAAAATACTTATTACTTCTCAAAGCATACTCAATAAAACCGAAATTCTATCTTCTTTTCTTACTTTACTTCTTCACTTTTCAAATACTTATTACTTCTCAAAGCATACTCAATAAAACTAAAATTCTATCTTCTTTCTTACTTTAATTCTTCACTTTTCTATAGGCTAACTTTCATCTACAAGCATATCTTGACAAACCGAATACAGATTCGTGTTAGTTATATTATTACTAACATTTTGGATATTCTAACTTTTATTTTAGTGCTTGCTAAGAAAACTTATCGTTAGATATTTTTTCTTACTTTACTTCTTCACTTTTCAAAATACTTTATTACTTCTCAAAGCATACTCAATAAAACTAAATTCTATCTTCTTTTCTTACTTTAATTCTTCACTTTTCAAAATACTTATTACTTCTCAAAGCATACTCAATAAAACTAAAATTCTATCTTCTTTTCTTACTTTAATTCTTCACTTTTCTATAGGCTAACTTTCATCTACAAGCATATCTTGACAAACCGAATACAGATTCGTGTTAGTTATATTATTACTAACATTTTGGATATTCTAACTTTTATTTTAGTGCTTGCTAAGAAAACTTATCGTTAGATATTTTTTCTTACTTTACTTCTTCACTTTTCAAAATACTTATTACTTCTCAAAGCATACTCAATAAAACCGAAATATATCTTCTTTTCTTACTTTACTTCTTCACTTTTTCAAAATACTTATTACTTCTCAAAGCATACTCAATAAAACTAAAATTCTATCTTCTTTTCTTACTTTAATTCTTCACTTTTCTATAGGCTAACTTTCATCTACAAGCATATCTTGACAAACCGAATACAGATTCGTGTTAGATATATTATTACTAACATTTTGGATATTCTAACTTTTATTTTAGTGCTTGCTAAGAAAACTTATCGTTAGATATTTTTTCTTACTTTACTTCTTCACTTTTCAAAATACTTATTACTTCTCAAAGCATACTCAATAAAACCGAAATATATCTTCTTTTCTTACTTTACTTCTTCACTTTTCAAAATACTTATTACTTCTCAAAGCATACTCAATAAAACTAAAATTCTATCTTCTTTTCTTACTTTAATTCTTCACTTTCTATAGGCTAACTTTCATCTACAAGCATATCTTGACAAACCGAATACAGATTCGTGTTAGTTATATTATTACTAACATTTTGGATATTCTAACTTTTATTTTAGTGCTTGCTAAGAAAACTTATCGTTTAGATATTTTTTCTTACTTTACTTCTTCACTTTTCAAAATACTTATTACTTCTCAAAGCATACTCAATAAAACCGAAATTCTATCTTCTTTTCTTACTTTACTTCTTCACTTTTCAAAATACTTATTACTTCTCAAAGCATACTCAATAAAACTAAAATTCTATCTTCTTTTCTTACTTTAATTCTTCACTTTTCTATAGGCTAACTTTCATCTACAAGCATATCTTGACAAACCGAATACAGATTCGTGTTAGTTATATTATTACTAACATTTTGGATATTCTAACTTTTATTTTAGTGCTTGCTAAGAAAACTTATCGTTAGATATTTTTTCTTACTTTACTTCTTCACTTTCAAAATACTTATTACTTCTCAAAGCATACTCAATAAAACCGGAAATTCTATCTTCTTTTCTTACTTTACTTCTTCACTTTTCAAAATACTTATTACTTCTCAAAGCATACTCAATAAAACCGAAATATATCTTCTTTTCTTACTTTACTTCTTCACTTTTCAAAATACTTATTACTTCTCAAAGCATACTCAATAAAACTAAAATTCTATCTTCTTTTCTTACTTTAATTCTTCACTTTTCTATAGGCTAACTTTCATCTACAAGCATATCTTGACAAACCGAATACAGATTCGTGTTAGTTATATTATTACTAACATTTTGGATATTCTAACTTTTATTTTAGTGCTTGCTAAGAAAACTTATCGTTAGATATTTTTTCTTACTTTACTTCTTCACTTTTCAAAATACTTATTACTTCTCAAAGCATACTCAATAAAACCGAAATTCTATCTTCTTTTCTTACTTTACTTCTTCACTTTTCAAAATACTTATTACTTCTCAAAGCATACTCAATAAAACTAAAATTCTATCTTCTTTTCTTACTTTAATTCTTCACTTTTCTATAGGCTAACTTTCATCTTCAAGCATATCTTGACAAACCGAATACAGATTCGTGTTAGTTATATTATTACTAACATTTTGGATATTCTAACTTTTTATTTTAGTGCTTGCTAAGAAAACTTATCGTTAGATATTTTTTCTTACTTTACTTCTTCACTTTTCAAAATACTTATTACTTCTCAAAGCATACTCAATAAAACCGAAATATATCTTCTTTTCTTACTTTACTTCTTCACTTTTCAAAATACTTATTACTTCTCAAAGCATACTCAATAAAACTAAAATTCTATCTTCTTTTCTTACTTTAATTCTTCACTTTTCTATAGGCTAACTTTCATCTACAAGCATATCTTGACAAACCGAATACAGATTCGTGTTAGTTATATTATTACTAACATTTTGGATATTCTAACTTTTATTTTAGTGCTTGCTAAGAAAACTTATCGTTAGATATTTTTTCTTACTTTACTTCTTCACTTTTCAAATACTTATTACTTCTCAAAGCATACTCAATAAAACCGAAATATATCTTCTTTTCTTACTTTACTTCTTCACTTTTCAAAATACTTATTACTTCTCAAAGCATACTCAATAAAACTAAAATTCTATCTTCTTTTCTTACTTTAATTCTTCACTTTTTCTATAGGCTAACTTTCATCTACAAGCATATCTTGACAAACCGAATACAGATTCGTGTTAGTTATATTATTACTAACATTTTGGATATTCTAACTTTTATTTTAGTGCTTGCTAAGAAAACTTATCGTTAGATATTTTTTCTTACTTTACTTCTTCACTTTTCAAAATACTTATTACTTCTCAAAGCATACTCAATAAAACCGAAATATATCTTCTTTTCTTACTTTACTTCTTCACTTTTCAAAATACTTATTACTTCTCAAAGCATACTCAATAAAACTAAAATTCTATCTTCTTTTCTTACTTTAATTCTTCACTTTTCTATAGGCTAACTTTCATCTACAAGCATATCTTGACAAACCGAATACAGATTCGTGTTAGTTATATTATTACTAACATTTTGGATATTCTAACTTTTATTTTAGTGCTTGCTAAGAAAACTTATCGTTAGATATTTTTTCTTACTTTACTTCTTCACTTTTCAAAATACTTATTACTTCTCAAAGCATACTCAATAAAACCGAAATTCTATCTTCTTTTCTTACTTTACTTCTTCACTTTTCAAAATACTTATTACTTCTCAAAGCATACTCAATAAAACTAAAATTCTATCTTCTTTTCTTACTTTAATTCTTCACTTTTCTATAGGCTAACTTTCATCTACAAGCATATCTTGACAAACCGAATACAGATTCGTGTTAGTTATATTATTACTAACATTTTGGATATTCTAACTTTTATTTTAGTGCTTGCTAAGAAAACTTATCGTTAGATATTTTTTCTTACTTTACTTCTTCACTTTTCAAAATACTTATTACTTCTCAAAGCATACTCAATAAAACCGAAATATATCTTCTTTTCTTACTTTACTTCTTCACTTTTCAAAATACTTATTACTTCTCAAAGCATACTCAATAAAACTAAAATTCTATCTTCTTTTCTTACTTTAATTCTTCACTTTTCTATAGGCTAACTTTCATCTACAAGCATATCTTGACAAACCGAATACAGATTCGTGTTAGTTATATTATTACTAACATTTTGGATATTCTAACTTTTATTTAGTGCTTGCTAAGAAAACTTATCGTTAGATATTTTTCTTACTTTACTTCTTCACTTTTCAAAATACTTATTACTTCTCAAAGCATACTCAATAAAACCGAAATTCTATCTTCTTTTCTTACTTTACTTCTTCACTTTTCAAAATACTTATTACTTCTCAAAGCATACTCAATAAAACTAAATTCTATCTTCTTTTCTTACTTTAATTCTTCACTTTTCTATAGGCTAACTTTCATCTACAAGCATATCTTGACAAACCGAATACAGATTCGTGTTAGTTATATTATTACTAACATTTTGGATATTCTAACTTTTATTTTAGTGCTTGCTAAGAAAACTTATCGTTAGATATTTTTTCTTACTTTACTTCTTCACTTTTCAAAATACTTATTACTTCTCAAAGCATACTCAATAAAACCGAAATATATCTTCTTTTCTTACTTTACTTCTTCACTTTTCAAAATACTTATTACTTCTCAAAGCATACTCAATAAAACTAAAATTCTATCTTCTTTCTTACTTTAATTCTTCACTTTTCTATAGGCTAACTTTCATCTACAAGCATATCTTGACAAACCGAATACAGATTCGTGTTAGTTATATTATTACTAACATTTTGGATATTCTAACTTTTATTTTTAGTGCTTGCTAAGAAAACTTATCGTTAGATATTTTTTCTTACTTTACTTCTTCACTTTTCAAAATACTTATTACTTCTCAAAGCATACTCAATAAAACCGAAATTCTATCTTCTTTTCTTACTTTACTTCTTCACTTTTCAAAATACTTATTACTTCTCAAAGCATACTCAATAAAACTAAAATTCTATCTTCTTTTCTTACTTTAATTCTTCACTTTTCTATAGGCTAACTTTCATCTACAAGCATATCTTGACAAACCGAATACAGATTCGTGTTAGTTATATTATTACTAACATTTTGGATATTCTACTTTTATTTTAGTGCTTGCTAAGAAAACTTATCGTTAGATATTTTTTCTTACTTTACTTCTTCACTTTTCAAAATACTTATTACTTCTCAAGCATACTCAATAAAACCGAAATATATCTTCTTTCTTACTTTACTTCTTCACTTTCAAAATACTTATTACTTCTCAAAGCATACTCAATAAAACTAAAATTCTATCTTCTTTTCTTACTTTAATTCTTCACTTTTCTATAGGCTAACTTTCATCTACAAGCATATCTTGACAAACCGAATACAGATTCGTGTTAGTTATATTATTACTAACATTTTGGATATTCTAACTTTTATTTTAGTGCTTGCTAAGAAAACTTATCGTTAGATATTTTTTCTTACTTTACTTCTTCACTTTTCAAAATACTATTACTTCTCAAAGCATACTCAATAAAACCGAAATTCTATCTTCTTTTCTTACTTTACTTCTTCACTTTTCAAAATACTTATTACTTCTCAAAGCATACTCAATAAAACTAAAATTCTATCTTCTTTTCTTACTTTAATTCTTCACTTTTCTATAGGCTAACTTTCATCTACAAGCATATCTTGACAAACCGAATACAGATTCGTGTTAGTTATATTATTACTAACATTTGGATATTCTAACTTTTATTTTAGTGCTTGCTAAGAAAACTTATCGTTAGATATTTTTTCTTACTTTACTTCTTCACTTTTCAAAATACTTATTACTTCTCAAAGCATACTCAATAAAACCGAAATTCTATCTTCTTTTCTTACTTTACTTCTTCACTTTTCAAAATACTTATTACTTCTCAAAGCATACTCAATAAAACCGAAATTCTATCTTCTTTTCTTACTTTACTTCTTCACTTTTCAAAATACTTATTACTTCTCAAAGCATACTCAATAAAACTAAAATTCTATCTTCTTTTCTTACTTTAATTCTTCACTTTTCTATAGGCTAACTTTCATCTACAAGCATATCTTGACAAACGAATACAGATTCGTGTTAGTTATATTATTACTAACATTTTGGATATTCTAACTTTTATTTTAGTGCTTGCTAAGAAAACTTATCGTTAGATATTTTTCTTACTTTACTTCTTCACTTTCAAAATACTTATTACTTCTCAAAGCATACTCAATAAAACCGAAATTCTATCTTCTTTTCTTACTTTACTTCTTCACTTTTCAAAATACTTATTACTTCTCAAAGCATACTCAATAAAACTAAAATTCTATCTTCTTTTCTTACTTTAATTCTTCACTTTTCTATAGGCTAACTTTCATCTACAAGCATATCTTGACAAACCGAATACAGATTCGTGTTAGTTATATTATTACTAACATTTTGGATATTCTAACTTTTATTTTAGTGCTTGCTAAGAAAACTTATCGTTAGATATTTTTTCTTACTTTACTTCTTCACTTTTCAAAATACTTATTACTTCTCAAAGCATACTCAATAAAACCGAAATATATCTTCTTTTCTTACTTACTTCTTCACTTTTCAAAATACTTATTACTTCTCAAAGCATACTCAATAAAACTAAAATTCTATCTTCTTTTCTTACTTTAATTCTTCACTTTCTATAGGCTAACTTTCATCTACAAGCATATCTTGACAAACCGAATACAGATTCGTGTTAGTTATATTATTACTAACATTTTGGATATTCTAACTTTTATTTTAGTGCTTGCTAAGAAAACTTATCGTTAGATATTTTTTCTTACTTTACTTCTTCACTTTTCAAAATACTTATTACTTCTCAAAGCATACTCAATAAAACCGAAATTCTATCTTCTTTTCTTACTTTACTTCTTCACTTTTCAAAATACTTATTACTTCTCAAAGCATACTCAATAAAACTAAAATTCTATCTTCTTTTCTTACTTAATTCTTCACTTTCTATAGGCTAACTTCATCTACAAGCATATCTTGACAAACCGAATACAGATTCGTGTTAGTTATATTATTACTAACATTTTGGATATTCTAACTTTTATTTTAGTGCTTGCTAAGAAAACTTATCGTTAGATATTTTTTCTTACTTTACTTCTTCACTTTTCAAAATACTTATTACTTCTCAAAGCATACTCAATAAAACCGAAATTCTATCTTCTTTTCTTACTTTACTTCTTCACTTTTCAAAATACTTATTACTTCTCAAAGCATAACTCAATAAAACTAAAATTCTATCTTCTTTTCTTACTTTAATTCTTCACTTTTCTATAGGCTAACTTTCATCTACAAGCATATCTTGACAAACCGAATACAGATTCGTGTTAGTTATATTATTACTAACATTTTGGATATTCTAACTTTTATTTTAGTGCTTGCTAAGAAAACTTATCGTTAGATATTTTTTCTTACTTTACTTCTTCACTTTTCAAAATACTTATTACTTCTCAAAGCATACTCAATAAAACCGAAATTCTATCTTCTTTCTTACTTTACTTCTTCACTTTTCAAAATACTTATTACTTCTCAAAGCATACTCAATAAAACCGAAATATATCTTCTTTTCTTACTTTACTTCTTCACTTTTCAAAATACTTATTACTTCTCAAAGCATACTCAATAAAACTAAAATTCTATCTTCTTTTCTTACTTTAATTCTTCACTTTTCTATAGGCTAACTTTCATCTACAAGCATATCTTGACAAACCGAATACAGATTCGTGTTAGTTATATTATTACTAACATTTTGGATATTCTAACTTTTATTTTAGTGCTTGCTAAGAAAACTTATCGTTAGATATTTTTTCTTACTTTACTTCTTCACTTTTCAAAATACTTATTACTTCTCAAGCATACTCAATAAAACCGAAATTCTATCTTCTTTTCTTACTTTACTTCTCACTTTTCAAAATACTTATTACTTCTCAAAGCATACTCAATAAAACTAAATTCTATCTTCTTTTCTTACTTTAATTCTTCACTTTTCTATAGGCTAACTTTCATCTACAAGCATATCTTGACAAACCGAATACAGATTCGTGTTAGTTATATTATTACTAACATTTTGGATATTCTAACTTTTATTTTAGTGCTTGCTAAGAAAACTTATCGTTAGATATTTTTTCTTACTTTACTTCTTCACTTTTCAAAATACTTATTACTTCTCAAAGCATACTCAATAAAAACCGAAATATATCTTCTTTTCTTACTTTACTTCTTCACTTTTCAAAATACTTATTACTTCTCAAAGCATACTCAATAAAACTAAATTCTATCTTCTTTTCTTACTTTAATTCTTCACTTTTCTATAGGCTAACTTTCATCTACAAGCATATCTTGACAAACCGAATACAGATTCGTGTTAGTTATATTATTACTAACATTTTGGATATTCTAACTTTTATTTTAGTGCTTGCTAAGAAAACTTATCGTTAGATATTTTTTCTTACTTTACTTCTTCACTTTTCAAAATACTTATTACTTCTCAAAGCATACTCAATAAAACCGAAATATATCTTCTTTTCTTACTTTACTTCTTCACTTTTCAAATACTTATTACTTCTCAAAGCATACTCAATAAAACTAAAATTCTATCTTCTTTTCTTACTTTATTCTTCACTTTTCTATAGGCTAACTTTCATCTACAAGCATATCTTGACAAACCGAATACAGATTCGTGTTAGTTATATTATTACTAACATTTTGGATATTCTAACTTTATTTTAGTGCTTGCTAAGAAAACTTATCGTTAGATATTTTTTCTTACTTTACTTCTTCACTTTTCAAAATACTTATTACTTCTCAAAGCATACTCAATAAAACCGAAATATATCTTCTTTTCTTACTTTACTTCTTCACTTTTCAAAATACTTATTACTTCTCAAAGCATACTCAATAAACTAAAATTCTATCTTCTTTTCTTACTTTAATTCTTCACTTTTCTATAGGCTAACTTTCATCTACAAGCATATCTTGACAACCGAATACAGATTCGTGTTAGTTATATTATTACTAACATTTTGGATATTCTAACTTTTATTTTAGTGCTTGCTAAGAAAACTTATCGTTAGATATTTTTTCTTACTTTACTTCTTCACTTTTCAAAATACTTATTACTTCTCAAAGCATACTCAATAAAACCGAAATTCTATCTTCTTTTCTTACTTTACTTCTTCACTTTTCAAAATACTTATTACTTCTCAAAGCATACTCAATAAAACTAAAATTCTATCTTCTTTTCTTACTTTAATTCTTCACTTTTCTATAGGCTAACTTTCATCTACAAGCATATCTTGACAAACCGAATACAGATTCGTGTTAGTTATATTATTACTAACATTTTGGATATTCTAACTTTTATTTTAGTGCTTGCTAAGAAAACTTATCGTTAGATATTTTTTCTTACTTTACTTCTTCACTTTTCAAAATACTATTACTTCTCAAAGCATACTCAATAAACCGAAATATATCTTCTTTTCTTACTTTACTTCTTCACTTTTCAAAATACTTATTACTTCTCAAAGCATACTCAATAAAACTAAAATTCTATCTTCTTTTCTTACTTTAATTCTTCACTTTTCTATAGGCTAACTTTCATCTACAAGCATATCTTGACAAACCGAATACAGATTCGTGTTAGTTATATTATTACTAACATTTTGGATATTCTAACTTTTATTTTAGTGCTTGCTAAGAAAACTTATCGTTAGATATTTTTTCTTACTTTACTTCTTCACTTTTCAAAATACTTATTACTTCTCAAAGCATACTCAATAAAACCGAAATTCTATCTTCTTTTCTTACTTTACTTCTTCACTTTCAAAATACTTATTACTTCTCAAAGCATACTCAATAAAACTAAAATTCTATCTTCTTTTCTTACTTTAATTCTTCACTTTTCTATAGGCTAACTTTCATCTACAAGCATATCTTGACAAACCGAATACAGATTCGTGTTAGTTATATTATTACTAACATTTTGGATATTCTAACTTTTATTTTAGTGCTTGCTAAGAAAACTTATCGTTAGATATTTTTTTCTTACTTTACTTCTTCACTTTTCAAAATACTTATTACTTCTCAAAGCATACTCAATAAAACCGAAATATATCTTCTTTTCTTACTTTACTTCTTCACTTTTCAAAATACTTATTACTTCTCAAAGCATACTCAATAAAACTAAAATTCTATCTTCTTTTCTTACTTTAATTCTTCACTTTTCTATAGGCTAACTTTCATCTACAAGCATATCTTGACAAACCGAATACAGATTCGTGTTAGTTATATTATTACTAACATTTTGGATATTCTAACTTTTATTTTAGTGCTTGCTAAGAAAACTTATCGTTAGATATTTTTTCTTACTTTACTTCTTCACTTTTCAAAATACTTATTACTTCTCAAAGCATACTCAATAAAACCGAAATTCTATCTTCTTTTCTTACTTTACTTCTTCACTTTTCAAAATACTTATTACTTCTCAAAGCATACTCAATAAAACTAAAATTCTATCTTCTTTTCTTACTTTAATTCTTCACTTTTCTATAGGCTAACTTTCATCTACAAGCATATCTTGACAAACCGAATACAGATTCGTGTTAGTTATATTATTACTAACATTTTGGATATTCTAACTTTTATTTTAGTGCTTGCTAAGAAAACTTATCGTTAGATATTTTTTCTTACTTTACTTCTTCACTTTTCAAAATACTTATTACTTCTCAAAGCATACTCAATAAAACCGAAATATATCTTCTTTTCTTACTTTACTTCTTCACTTTTCAAAATACTTATTACTTCTCAAAGCATACTCAATAAAACTAAAATTCTATCTTCTTTTCTTACTTTAATTCTTCACTTTTCTATAGGCTAACTTTCATCTACAAGCATATCTTGACAAACCGAATACAGATTCGTGTTAGTTATATTATTACTAACATTTTGGATATTCTAACTTTTATTTTAGTGCTTGCTAAGAAAACTTATCGTTAGATATTTTTTTCTTACTTTACTTCTTCACTTTTCAAAATACTTATTACTTCTCAAAGCATACTCAATAAAACCGAAATTCTATCTTCTTTTCTTACTTTACTTCTTCACTTTTCAAAATACTTATTACTTCTCAAAGCATACTCAATAAAACTAAAATTCTATCTTCTTTTCTTACTTTAATTCTTCACTTTTCTATAGGCTAACTTTCATCTACAAGCATATCTTGACAAACCGAATACAGATTCGTGTTAGTTATATTATTACTAACATTTTGGATATTCTAACTTTTATTTTAGTGCTTGCTAAGAAAACTTATCGTTAGATATTTTTTCTTACTTTACTTCTTCACTTTTCAAAATACTTATTACTTCTCAAAGCATACTCAATAAAACCGAAATTCTATCTTCTTTTCTTACTTTACTTCTTCACTTTTCAAAATACTTATTACTTCTCAAAGCATACTCAATAAAACCGAAATTCTATCTTCTTTTCTTACTTTACTTCTTCACTTTTCAAAATACTTATTACTTCTCAAAGCATACTCAATAAAACTAAAATTCTATCTTCTTTTCTTACTTTAATTCTTCACTTTTCTATAGGCTAACTTTCATCTACAAGCATATCTTGACAAACCGAATACAGATTCGTGTTAGTTATATTATTACTAACATTTTGGATATTCTAACTTTTATTTTAGTGCTTGCTAAGAAAACTTATCGTTAGATATTTTTTCTTACTTTACTTCTTCACTTTTCAAAATACTTATTACTTCTCAAAGCATACTCAATAAAACCGAAATTCTATCTTCTTTTCTTACTTTACTTCTTCACTTTTCAAAATACTTATTACTTCTCAAAGCATACTCAATAAAACTAAAATTCTATCTTCTTTTCTTACTTTAATTCTTCACTTTTCTATAGGCTAACTTTCATCTACAAGCATATCTTGACAAACCGAATACAGATTCGTGTTAGTTATATTATTACTAACATTTTGGATATTCTAACTTTTATTTTAGTGCTTGCTAAGAAAACTTATCGTTAGATATTTTTTCTTACTTTACTTCTTCACTTTTCAAAATACTTATTACTTCTCAAAGCATACTCAATAAAACCGAAATATATCTTCTTTTCTTACTTTACTTCTTCACTTTTCAAAATACTTATTACTTCTCAAAGCATACTCAATAAAACTAAAATTCTATCTTCTTTTCTTACTTTAATTCTTCACTTTTCTATAGGCTAACTTTCATCTACAAGCATATCTTGACAAACCGAATACAGATTCGTGTTAGTTATATTATTACTAACATTTTGGATATTCTAACTTTTATTTTAGTGCTTGCTAAGAAAACTTATCGTTAGATATTTTTTTCTTACTTTACTTCTTCACTTTTCAAAATACTTATTACTTCTCAAAGCATACTCAATAAAACCGAAATTCTATCTTCTTTTCTTACTTTACTTCTTCACTTTTCAAAATACTTATTACTTCTCAAAGCATACTCAATAAAACTAAAATTCTATCTTCTTTTCTTACTTTAATTCTTCACTTTTCTATAGGCTAACTTTCATCTACAAGCATATCTTGACAAACCGAATACAGATTCGTGTTAGTTATATTATTACTAACATTTTGGATATTCTAACTTTTATTTTAGTGCTTGCTAAGAAAACTTATCGTTAGATATTTTTTCTTACTTTACTTCTTCACTTTTCAAAATACTTATTACTTCTCAAAGCATACTCAATAAAACCGAAATTCTATCTTCTTTTCTTACTTTACTTCTTCACTTTTCAAAATACTTATTACTTCTCAAAGCATACTCAATAAAACTAAAATTCTATCTTCTTTTCTTACTTTAATTCTTCACTTTTCTATAGGCTAACTTTCATCTACAAGCATATCTTGACAAACCGAATACAGATTCGTGTTAGTTATATTATTACTAACATTTTGGATATTCTAACTTTTATTTTAGTGCTTGCTAAGAAAACTTATCGTTAGATATTTTTTCTTACTTTACTTCTTCACTTTTCAAAATACTTATTACTTCTCAAAGCATACTCAATAAAACCGAAATATATCTTCTTTTCTTACTTTACTTCTTCACTTTTCAAAATACTTATTACTTCTCAAAGCATACTCAATAAAACTAAAATTCTATCTTCTTTTCTTACTTTAATTCTTCACTTTTCTATAGGCTAACTTTCATCTACAAGCATATCTTGACAAACCGAATACAGATTCGTGTTAGTTATATTATTACTAACATTTTGGATATTCTAACTTTTATTTTAGTGCTTGCTAAGAAAACTTATCGTTAGATATTTTTTCTTACTTTACTTCTTCACTTTTCAAAATACTTATTACTTCTCAAAGCATACTCAATAAAACCGAAATTCTATCTTCTTTTCTTACTTTACTTCTTCACTTTTCAAAATACTTATTACTTCTCAAAGCATACTCAATAAAACTAAAATTCTATCTTCTTTTCTTACTTTAATTCTTCACTTTTCTATAGGCTAACTTTCATCTACAAGCATATCTTGACAAACCGAATACAGATTCGTGTTAGTTATATTATTACTAACATTTTGGATATTCTAACTTTTATTTTAGTGCTTGCTAAGAAAACTTATCGTTAGATATTTTTTCTTACTTTACTTCTTCACTTTTCAAAATACTTATTACTTCTCAAAGCATACTCAATAAAACCGAAATTCTATCTTCTTTTCTTACTTTACTTCTTCACTTTTCAAAATACTTATTACTTCTCAAAGCATACTCAATAAAACCGAAATTCTATCTTCTTTTCTTACTTTACTTCTTCACTTTTCAAAATACTTATTACTTCTCAAAGCATACTCAATAAAACTAAAATTCTATCTTCTTTTCTTACTTTAATTCTTCACTTTTCTATAGGCTAACTTTCATCTACAAGCATATCTTGACAAACCGAATACAGATTCGTGTTAGTTATATTATTACTAACATTTTGGATATTCTAACTTTTATTTTAGTGCTTGCTAAGAAAACTTATCGTTAGATATTTTTTCTTACTTTACTTCTTCACTTTTCAAAATACTTATTACTTCTCAAAGCATACTCAATAAAACCGAAATTCTATCTTCTTTTCTTACTTTACTTCTTCACTTTTCAAAATACTTATTACTTCTCAAAGCATACTCAATAAAACTAAAATTCTATCTTCTTTTCTTACTTTAATTCTTCACTTTTCTATAGGCTAACTTTCATCTACAAGCATATCTTGACAAACCGAATACAGATTCGTGTTAGTTATATTATTACTAACATTTTGGATATTCTAACTTTTATTTTAGTGCTTGCTAAGAAAACTTATCGTTAGATATTTTTTCTTACTTTACTTCTTCACTTTTCAAAATACTTATTACTTCTCAAAGCATACTCAATAAAACCGAAATATATCTTCTTTTCTTACTTTACTTCTTCACTTTTCAAAATACTTATTACTTCTCAAAGCATACTCAATAAAACTAAAATTCTATCTTCTTTTCTTACTTTAATTCTTCACTTTTCTATAGGCTAACTTTCATCTACAAGCATATCTTGACAAACCGAATACAGATTCGTGTTAGTTATATTATTACTAACATTTTGGATATTCTAACTTTTATTTTAGTGCTTGCTAAGAAAACTTATCGTTAGATATTTTTTCTTACTTTACTTCTTCACTTTTCAAAATACTTATTACTTCTCAAAGCATACTCAATAAAACCGAAATTCTATCTTCTTTTCTTACTTTACTTCTTCACTTTTCAAAATACTTATTACTTCTCAAAGCATACTCAATAAAACTAAAATTCTATCTTCTTTTCTTACTTTAATTCTTCACTTTTCTATAGGCTAACTTTCATCTACAAGCATATCTTGACAAACCGAATACAGATTCGTGTTAGTTATATTATTACTAACATTTTGGATATTCTAACTTTTATTTTAGTGCTTGCTAAGAAAACTTATCGTTAGATATTTTTTCTTACTTTACTTCTTCACTTTTCAAAATACTTATTACTTCTCAAAGCATACTCAATAAAACCGAAATATATCTTCTTTTCTTACTTTACTTCTTCACTTTTCAAAATACTTATTACTTCTCAAAGCATACTCAATAAAACTAAAATTCTATCTTCTTTTCTTACTTTAATTCTTCACTTTTCTATAGGCTAACTTTCATCTACAAGCATATCTTGACAAACCGAATACAGATTCGTGTTAGTTATATTATTACTAACATTTTGGATATTCTAACTTTTATTTTAGTGCTTGCTAAGAAAACTTATCGTTAGATATTTTTTCTTACTTTACTTCTTCACTTTTCAAAATACTTATTACTTCTCAAAGCATACTCAATAAAACCGAAATTCTATCTTCTTTTCTTACTTTACTTCTTCACTTTTCAAAATACTTATTACTTCTCAAAGCATACTCAATAAAACTAAAATTCTATCTTCTTTTCTTACTTTAATTCTTCACTTTTCTATAGGCTAACTTTCATCTACAAGCATATCTTGACAAACCGAATACAGATTCGTGTTAGTTATATTATTACTAACATTTTGGATATTCTAACTTTTATTTTAGTGCTTGCTAAGAAAACTTATCGTTAGATATTTTTTCTTACTTTACTTCTTCACTTTTCAAAATACTTATTACTTCTCAAAGCATACTCAATAAAACCGAAATTCTATCTTCTTTTCTTACTTTACTTCTTCACTTTTCAAAATACTTATTACTTCTCAAAGCATACTCAATAAAACTAAAATTCTATCTTCTTTTCTTACTTTAATTCTTCACTTTTCTATAGGCTAACTTTCATCTACAAGCATATCTTGACAAACCGAATACAGATTCGTGTTAGTTATATTATTACTAACATTTTGGATATTCTAACTTTTATTTTAGTGCTTGCTAAGAAAACTTATCGTTAGATATTTTTTCTTACTTTACTTCTTCACTTTTCAAAATACTTATTACTTCTCAAAGCATACTCAATAAAACCGAAATTCTATCTTCTTTTCTTACTTTACTTCTTCACTTTTCAAAATACTTATTACTTCTCAAAGCATACTCAATAAAACTAAAATTCTATCTTCTTTTCTTACTTTAATTCTTCACTTTTCTATAGGCTAACTTTCATCTACAAGCATATCTTGACAAACCGAATACAGATTCGTGTTAGTTATATTATTACTAACATTTTGGATATTCTAACTTTTATTTTAGTGCTTGCTAAGAAAACTTATCGTTAGATATTTTTTCTTACTTTACTTCTTCACTTTTCAAAATACTTATTACTTCTCAAAGCATACTCAATAAAACCGAAATATATCTTCTTTTCTTACTTTACTTCTTCACTTTTCAAAATACTTATTACTTCTCAAAGCATACTCAATAAAACTAAAATTCTATCTTCTTTTCTTACTTTAATTCTTCACTTTTCTATAGGCTAACTTTCATCTACAAGCATATCTTGACAAACCGAATACAGATTCGTGTTAGTTATATTATTACTAACATTTTGGATATTCTAACTTTTATTTTAGTGCTTGCTAAGAAAACTTATCGTTAGATATTTTTTCTTACTTTACTTCTTCACTTTTCAAAATACTTATTACTTCTCAAAGCATACTCAATAAAACCGAAATTCTATCTTCTTTTCTTACTTTACTTCTTCACTTTTCAAAATACTTATTACTTCTCAAAGCATACTCAATAAAACTAAAATTCTATCTTCTTTTCTTACTTTAATTCTTCACTTTTTCTATAGGCTAACTTTCATCTACAAGCATATCTTGACAAACCGAATACAGATTCGTGTTAGTTATATTATTACTAACATTTTGGATATTCTAACTTTTATTTTAGTGCTTGCTAAGAAAACTTATCGTTAGATATTTTTTCTTACTTTACTTCTTCACTTTTCAAAATACTTATTACTTCTCAAAGCATACTCAATAAAACCGAAATATATCTTCTTTTCTTACTTTACTTCTTCACTTTTCAAAATACTTATTACTTCTCAAAGCATACTCAATAAAACTAAAATTCTATCTTCTTTTCTTACTTTAATTCTTCACTTTTCTATAGGCTAACTTTCATCTACAAGCATATCTTGACAAACCGAATACAGATTCGTGTTAGTTATATTATTACTAACATTTTGGATATTCTAACTTTTATTTTAGTGCTTGCTAAGAAAACTTATCGTTAGATATTTTTTCTTACTTTACTTCTTCACTTTTCAAAATACTTATTACTTCTCAAAGCATACTCAATAAAACCGAAATATATCTTCTTTTCTTACTTTACTTCTTCACTTTTCAAAATACTTATTACTTCTCAAAGCATACTCAATAAAACTAAAATTCTATCTTCTTTTCTTACTTTAATTCTTCACTTTTCTATAGGCTAACTTTCATCTACAAGCATATCTTGACAAACCGAATACAGATTCGTGTTAGTTATATTATTACTTACATTTTGGATATTCTAACTTTTATTTTAGTGCTTGCTAAGAAAACTTATCGTTAGATATTTTTTCTTACTTTACTTCTTCACTTTTCAAAATACTTATTACTTCTCAAAGCATACTCAATAAAACCGAAATTCTATCTTCTTTTCTTACTTTACTTCTTCACTTTTCAAAATACTTATTACTTCTCAAAGCATACTCAATAAAACTAAAATTCTATCTTCTTTTCTTACTTTAATTCTTCACTTTTCTATAGGCTAACTTTCATCTACAAGCATATCTTGACAAACCGAATACAGATTCGTGTTAGTTATATTATTACTAACATTTTGGATATTCTAACTTTTATTTTAGTGCTTGCTAAGAAAACTTATCGTTAGATATTTTTTCTTACTTTACTTCTTCACTTTTCAAAATACTTATTACTTCTCAAAGCATACTCAATAAAACCGAAATTCTATCTTCTTTTCTTACTTTACTTCTTCACTTTTCAAAATACTTATTACTTCTCAAAGCATACTCAATAAAACTAAAATTCTATCTTCTTTTCTTACTTTAATTCTTCACTTTTCTATAGGCTAACTTTCATCTACAAGCATATCTTGACAAACCGAATACAGATTCGTGTTAGTTATATTATTACTAACATTTTGGATATTCTAACTTTTATTTTAGTGCTTGCTAAGAAAACTTATCGTTAGATATTTTTTCTTACTTTACTTCTTCACTTTTCAAAATACTTATTACTTCTCAAAGCATACTCAATAAAACCGAAATATATCTTCTTTTCTTACTTTACTTCTTCACTTTTCAAAATACTTATTACTTCTCAAAGCATACTCAATAAAACTAAAATTCTATCTTCTTTTCTTACTTTAATTCTTCACTTTTCTATAGGCTAACTTTCATCTACAAGCATATCTTGACAAACCGAATACAGATTCGTGTTAGTTATATTATTACTAACATTTTGGATATTCTAACTTTTATTTTAGTGCTTGCTAAGAAAACTTATCGTTAGATATTTTTTCTTACTTTACTTCTTCACTTTTCAAAATACTTATTACTTCTCAAAGCATACTCAATAAAACCGAAATTCTATCTTCTTTTCTTACTTTACTTCTTCACTTTTCAAAATACTTATTACTTCTCAAAGCATACTCAATAAAACTAAAATTCTATCTTCTTTTCTTACTTTAATTCTTCACTTTTCTATAGGCTAACTTTCATCTACAAGCATATCTTGACAAACCGAATACAGATTCGTGTTAGTTTATATTATTACTAACATTTTGGATATTCTAACTTTTATTTTAGTGCTTGCTAAGAAAACTTATCGTTAGATATTTTTTCTTACTTTACTTCTTCACTTTTCAAAATACTTATTACTTCTCAAAGCATACTCAATAAAACCGAAATTCTATCTTCTTTTCTTACTTTACTTCTTCACTTTTCAAAATACTTATTACTTCTCAAAGCATACTCAATAAAACTAAAATTCTATCTTCTTTTCTTACTTTAATTCTTCACTTTTCTATAGGCTAACTTTCATCTACAAGCATATCTTGACAAACCGAATACAGATTCGTGTTAGTTATATTATTACTAACATTTTGGATATTCTAACTTTTATTTTAGTGCTTGCTAAGAAAACTTATCGTTAGATATTTTTTCTTACTTTACTTCTTCACTTTTCAAAATACTTATTACTTCTCAAAGCATACTCAATAAAACCGAAATTCTATCTTCTTTTCTTACTTTACTTCTTCACTTTTCAAAATACTTATTACTTCTCAAAGCATACTCAATAAAACTAAAATTCTATCTTCTTTTCTTACTTTAATTCTTCACTTTTCTATAGGCTAACTTTCATCTACAAGCATATCTTGACAAACCGAATACAGATTCGTGTTAGTTATATTATTACTAACATTTTGGATATTCTAACTTTTATTTTAGTGCTTGCTAAGAAAACTTATCGTTAGATATTTTTTTCTTACTTTACTTCTTCACTTTTCAAAATACTTACTTCTCAAAGCATACTCAATAAAACCGAAATTCTATCTTCTTTTCTTACTTTACTTCTTCACTTTTCAAAATACTTATTACTTCTCAAAGCATACTCAATAAAACCGAAATTCTATCTTCTTTTCTTACTTTACTTCTTCACTTTTCAAAATACTTATTACTTCTCAAAGCATACTCAATAAAACTAAAATTCTATCTTCTTTTCTTACTTTAATTCTTCACTTTTCTATAGGCTAACTTTCATCTACAAGCATATCTTGACAAACCGAATACAGATTCGTGTTAGTTATATTATTACTAACATTTTGGATATTCTAACTTTTATTTTAGTGCTTGCTAAGAAAACTTATCGTTAGATATTTTTTCTTACTTTACTTCTTCACTTTTCAAAATACTTATTACTTCTCAAAGCATACTCAATAAAACCGAAATTCTATCTTCTTTTCTTACTTTACTTCTTCACTTTTCAAAATACTTATTACTTCTCAAAGCATACTCAATAAAACTAAAATTCTATCTTCTTTTCTTACTTTAATTCTTCACTTTTCTATAGGCTAACTTTCATCTACAAGCATATCTTGACAAACCGAATACAGATTCGTGTTAGTTATATTATTACTAACATTTTGGATATTCTAACTTTTATTTTAGTGCTTGCTAAGAAAACTTATCGTTAGATATTTTTTCTTACTTTACTTCTTCACTTTGGATATTCTAACTTTTATTTTAGTGCTTGCTAAGAAAACTTATCGTTAGATATTTTTTCTTACTTTACTTCTTCACTTTTCAAAATACTTATTACTTCTCAAAGCATACTCAATAAAACCGAAATATATCTTCTTTTCTTACTTTACTTCTTCACTTTTCAAAATACTTATTACTTCTCAAAGCATACTCAATAAAACTAAAATTCTATCTTCTTTTCTTACTTTAATTCTTCACTTTTCTATAGGCTAACTTTCATCTACAAGCATATCTTGACAAACCGAATACAGATTCGTGTTAGTTATATTATTACTAACATTTTGGATATTCTAACTTTTATTTTAGTGCTTGCTAAGAAAACTTATCGTTAGATATTTTTTCTTACTTTACTTCTTCACTTTTCAAAATACTTATTACTTCTCAAAGCATACTCAATAAAACCGAAATTCTATCTTCTTTTCTTACTTTACTTCTTCACTTTTCAAAATACTTATTACTTCTCAAAGCATACTCAATAAAACTAAAATTCTATCTTCTTTTCTTACTTTAATTCTTCACTTTTCTATAGGCTAACTTTCATCTACAAGCATATCTTGACAAACCGAATACAGATTCGTGTTAGTTATATTATTACTAACATTTTGGATATTCTAACTTTTATTTTAGTGCTTGCTAAGAAAACTTATCGTTAGATATTTTTTCTTACTTTACTTCTTCACTTTTCAAAATACTTATTACTTCTCAAAGCATACTCAATAAAACCGAAATTCTATCTTCTTTTCTTACTTTACTTCTTCACTTTTCAAAATACTTATTACTTCTCAAAGCATACTCAATAAAACTAAAATTCTATCTTCTTTTCTTACTTTAATTCTTCACTTTTCTATAGGCTAACTTTCATCTACAAGCATATCTTGACAAACCGAATACAGATTCGTGTTAGTTATATTATTACTAACATTTTGGATATTCTAACTTTTATTTTAGTGCTTGCTAAGAAAACTTATCGTTAGATATTTTTTCTTACTTTACTTCTTCACTTTTCAAAATACTTATTACTTCTCAAAGCATACTCAATAAAACCGAAATATATCTTCTTTTCTTACTTTACTTCTTCACTTTTCAAAATACTTATTACTTCTCAAAGCATACTCAATAAAACTAAAATTCTATCTTCTTTTCTTACTTTAATTCTTCACTTTTCTATAGGCTAACTTTCATCTACAAGCATATCTTGACAAACCGAATACAGATTCGTGTTAGTTATATTATTACTAACATTTTGGATATTCTAACTTTTATTTTAGTGCTTGCTAAGAAAACTTATCGTTAGATATTTTTTCTTACTTTACTTCTTCACTTTTCAAAATACTTATTACTTCTCAAAGCATACTCAATAAAACCGAAATTCTATCTTCTTTTCTTACTTTACTTCTTCACTTTTCAAAATACTTATTACTTCTCAAAGCATACTCAATAAAACTAAAATTCTATCTTCTTTTCTTACTTTAATTCTTCACTTTTCTATAGGCTAACTTTCATCTACAAGCATATCTTGACAAACCGAATACAGATTCGTGTTAGTTATATTATTACTAACATTTTGGATATTCTAACTTTTATTTTAGTGCTTGCTAAGAAAACTTATCGTTAGATATTTTTTCTTACTTTACTTCTTCACTTTTCAAAATACTTATTACTTCTCAAAGCATACTCAATAAAACCGAAATTCTATCTTCTTTTCTTACTTTACTTCTTCACTTTTCAAAATACTTATTACTTCTCAAAGCATACTCAATAAAACTAAAATTCTATCTTCTTTTCTTACTTTAATTCTTCACTTTTCTATAGGCTAACTTTCATCTACAAGCATATCTTGACAAACCGAATACAGATTCGTGTTAGTTATATTATTACTAACATTTTGGATATTCTAACTTTTATTTTAGTGCTTGCTAAGAAAACTTATCGTTAGATATTTTTTCTTACTTTACTTCTTCACTTTTCAAAATACTTATTACTTCTCAAAGCATACTCAATAAAACCGAAATATATCTTCTTTTCTTACTTTACTTCTTCACTTTTCAAAATACTTATTACTTCTCAAAGCATACTCAATAAAACTAAAATTCTATCTTCTTTTCTTACTTTAATTCTTCACTTTTCTATAGGCTAACTTTCATCTACAAGCATATCTTGACAAACCGAATACAGATTCGTGTTAGTTATATTATTACTAACATTTTGGATATTCTAACTTTTATTTTAGTGCTTGCTAAGAAAACTTATCGTTAGATATTTTTTCTTACTTTACTTCTTCACTTTTCAAAATACTTATTACTTCTCAAAGCATACTCAATAAAACCGAAATATATCTTCTTTTCTTACTTTACTTCTTCACTTTTCAAAATACTTATTACTTCTCAAAGCATACTCAATAAAACTAAAATTCTATCTTCTTTTCTTACTTTAATTCTTCACTTTTCTATAGGCTAACTTTCATCTACAAGCATATCTTGACAAACCGAATACAGATTCGTGTTAGTTATATTATTACTAACATTTTGGATATTCTAACTTTTATTTTAGTGCTTGCTAAGAAAACTTATCGTTAGATATTTTTTCTTACTTTACTTCTTCACTTTTCAAAATACTTATTACTTCTCAAAGCATACTCAATAAAACCGAAATTCTATCTTCTTTTCTTACTTTACTTCTTCACTTTTCAAAATACTTATTACTTCTCAAAGCATACTCAATAAAACTAAAATTCTATCTTCTTTTCTTACTTTAATTCTTCACTTTTCTATAGGCTAACTTTCATCTACAAGCATATCTTGACAAACCGAATACAGATTCGTGTTAGTTATATTATTACTAACATTTTGGATATTCTAACTTTTATTTTAGTGCTTGCTAAGAAAACTTATCGTTAGATATTTTTTCTTACTTTACTTCTTCACTTTTCAAAATACTTATTACTTCTCAAAGCATACTCAATAAAACCGAAATTCTATCTTCTTTTCTTACTTTACTTCTTCACTTTTCAAAATACTTATTACTTCTCAAAGCATACTCAATAAAACTAAAATTCTATCTTCTTTTCTTACTTTAATTCTTCACTTTTCTATAGGCTAACTTTCATCTACAAGCATATCTTGACAAACCGAATACAGATTCGTGTTAGTTATATTATTACTAACATTTTGGATATTCTAACTTTTATTTTAGTGCTTGCTAAGAAAACTTATCGTTAGATATTTTTTCTTACTTTACTTCTTCACTTTTCAAAATACTTATTACTTCTCAAAGCATACTCAATAAAACCGAAATATATCTTCTTTTCTTACTTTACTTCTTCACTTTTCAAAATACTTATTACTTCTCAAAGCATACTCAATAAAACTAAAATTCTATCTTCTTTTCTTACTTTAATTCTTCACTTTTCTATAGGCTAACTTTCATCTACAAGCATATCTTGACAAACCGAATACAGATTCGTGTTAGTTATATTATTACTAACATTTTGGATATTCTAACTTTTATTTTAGTGCTTGCTAAGAAAACTTATCGTTAGATATTTTTTCTTACTTTACTTCTTCACTTTTCAAAATACTTATTACTTCTCAAAGCATACTCAATAAAACCGAAATTCTATCTTCTTTTCTTACTTTACTTCTTCACTTTTCAAAATACTTATTACTTCTCAAAGCATACTCAATAAAACTAAAATTCTATCTTCTTTTCTTACTTTAATTCTTCACTTTTCTATAGGCTAACTTTCATCTACAAGCATATCTTGACAAACCGAATACAGATTCGTGTTAGTTATATTATTACTAACATTTTGGATATTCTAACTTTTATTTTAGTGCTTGCTAAGAAAACTTATCGTTAGATATTTTTTCTTACTTTACTTCTTCACTTTTCAAAATACTTATTACTTCTCAAAGCATACTCAATAAAACCGAAATTCTATCTTCTTTTCTTACTTTACTTCTTCACTTTTCAAAATACTTATTACTTCTCAAAGCATACTCAATAAAACTAAAATTCTATCTTCTTTTCTTACTTTAATTCTTCACTTTTCTATAGGCTAACTTTCATCTACAAGCATATCTTGACAAACCGAATACAGATTCGTGTTAGTTATATTATTACTAACATTTTGGATATTCTAACTTTTATTTTAGTGCTTGCTAAGAAAACTTATCGTTAGATATTTTTTCTTACTTTACTTCTTCACTTTTCAAAATACTTATTACTTCTCAAAGCATACTCAATAAAACCGAAATATATCTTCTTTTCTTACTTTACTTCTTCACTTTTCAAAATACTTATTACTTCTCAAAGCATACTCAATAAAACTAAAATTCTATCTTCTTTTCTTACTTTAATTCTTCACTTTTCTATAGGCTAACTTTCATCTACAAGCATATCTTGACAAACCGAATACAGATTCGTGTTAGTTATATTATTACTAACATTTTGGATATTCTAACTTTTATTTTAGTGCTTGCTAAGAAAACTTATCGTTAGATATTTTTTCTTACTTTACTTCTTCACTTTTCAAAATACTTATTACTTCTCAAAGCATACTCAATAAAACCGAAATATATCTTCTTTTCTTACTTTACTTCTTCACTTTTCAAAATACTTATTACTTCTCAAAGCATACTCAATAAAACTAAAATTCTATCTTCTTTTCTTACTTTAATTCTTCACTTTTCTATAGGCTAACTTTCATCTACAAGCATATCTTGACAAACCGAATACAGATTCGTGTTAGTTATATTATTACTAACATTTTGGATATTCTAACTTTTATTTTAGTGCTTGCTAAGAAAACTTATCGTTAGATATTTTTTCTTACTTTACTTCTTCACTTTTCAAAATACTTATTACTTCTCAAAGCATACTCAATAAAACCGAAATTCTATCTTCTTTTCTTACTTTACTTCTTCACTTTTCAAAATACTTATTACTTCTCAAAGCATACTCAATAAAACTAAAATTCTATCTTCTTTTCTTACTTTAATTCTTCACTTTTCTATAGGCTAACTTTCATCTACAAGCATATCTTGACAAACCGAATACAGATTCGTGTTAGTTATATTATTACTAACATTTTGGATATTCTAACTTTTATTTTAGTGCTTGCTAAGAAAACTTATCGTTAGATATTTTTTCTTACTTTACTTCTTCACTTTTCAAAATACTTATTACTTCTCAAAGCATACTCAATAAAACCGAAATATATCTTCTTTTCTTACTTTACTTCTTCACTTTTCAAAATACTTATTACTTCTCAAAGCATACTCAATAAAACTAAAATTCTATCTTCTTTTCTTACTTTAATTCTTCACTTTTCTATAGGCTAACTTTCATCTACAAGCATATCTTGACAAACCGAATACAGATTCGTGTTAGTTATATTATTACTAACATTTTGGATATTCTAACTTTTATTTTAGTGCTTGCTAAGAAAACTTATCGTTAGATATTTTTTCTTACTTTACTTCTTCACTTTTCAAAATACTTATTACTTCTCAAAGCATACTCAATAAAACCGAAATTCTATCTTCTTTTCTTACTTTACTTCTTCACTTTTCAAAATACTTATTACTTCTCAAAGCATACTCAATAAAACCGAAATTCTATCTTCTTTTCTTACTTTACTTCTTCACTTTTCAAAATACTTATTACTTCTCAAAGCATACTCAATAAAACTAAAATTCTATCTTCTTTTCTTACTTTAATTCTTCACTTTTCTATAGGCTAACTTTCATCTACAAGCATATCTTGACAAACCGAATACAGATTCGTGTTAGTTATATTATTACTAACATTTTGGATATTCTAACTTTTATTTTAGTGCTTGCTAAGAAAACTTATCGTTAGATATTTTTTCTTACTTTACTTCTTCACTTTTCAAAATACTTATTACTTCTCAAAGCATACTCAATAAAACCGAAATATATCTTCTTTTCTTACTTTACTTCTTCACTTTTCAAAATACTTATTACTTCTCAAAGCATACTCAATAAAACTAAAATTCTATCTTCTTTTCTTACTTTAATTCTTCACTTTTCTATAGGCTAACTTTCATCTACAAGCATATCTTGACAAACCGAATACAGATTCGTGTTAGTTATATTATTACTAACATTTTGGATATTCTAACTTTTATTTTAGTGCTTGCTAAGAAAACTTATCGTTAGATATTTTTTCTTACTTTACTTCTTCACTTTTCAAAATACTTATTACTTCTCAAAGCATACTCAATAAAACCGAAATATATCTTCTTTTCTTACTTTACTTCTTCACTTTTCAAAATACTTATTACTTCTCAAAGCATACTCAATAAAACTAAAATTCTATCTTCTTTTCTTACTTTAATTCTTCACTTTTCTATAGGCTAACTTTCATCTACAAGCATATCTTGACAAACCGAATACAGATTCGTGTTAGTTATATTATTACTAACATTTTGGATATTCTAACTTTTATTTTAGTGCTTGCTAAGAAAACTTATCGTTAGATATTTTTTCTTACTTTACTTCTTCACTTTTCAAAATACTTATTACTTCTCAAAGCATACTCAATAAAACCGAAATTCTATCTTCTTTTCTTACTTTACTTCTTCACTTTTCAAAATACTTATTACTTCTCAAAGCATACTCAATAAAACTAAAATTCTATCTTCTTTTCTTACTTTAATTCTTCACTTTTCTATAGGCTAACTTTCATCTACAAGCATATCTTGACAAACCGAATACAGATTCGTGTTAGTTATATTATTACTAACATTTTGGATATTCTAACTTTTATTTTAGTGCTTGCTAAGAAAACTTATCGTTAGATATTTTTTCTTACTTTACTTCTTCACTTTTCAAAATACTTATTACTTCTCAAAGCATACTCAATAAAACCGAAATATATCTTCTTTTCTTACTTTACTTCTTCACTTTTCAAAATACTTATTACTTCTCAAAGCATACTCAATAAAACTAAAATTCTATCTTCTTTTCTTACTTTAATTCTTCACTTTTCTATAGGCTAACTTTCATCTACAAGCATATCTTGACAAACCGAATACAGATTCGTGTTAGTTATATTATTACTAACATTTTGGATATTCTAACTTTTATTTTAGTGCTTGCTAAGAAAACTTATCGTTAGATATTTTTTCTTACTTTACTTCTTCACTTTTCAAAATACTTATTACTTCTCAAAGCATACTCAATAAAACCGAAATATATCTTCTTTTCTTACTTTACTTCTTCACTTTTCAAAATACTTATTACTTCTCAAAGCATACTCAATAAAACTAAAATTCTATCTTCTTTTCTTACTTTAATTCTTCACTTTTCTATAGGCTAACTTTCATCTACAAGCATATCTTGACAAACCGAATACAGATTCGTGTTAGTTATATTATTACTAACATTTTGGATATTCTAACTTTTATTTTAGTGCTTGCTAAGAAAACTTATCGTTAGATATTTTTTCTTACTTTACTTCTTCACTTTTCAAAATACTTATTACTTCTCAAAGCATACTCAATAAAACCGAAATTCTATCTTCTTTTCTTACTTTACTTCTTCACTTTTCAAAATACTTATTACTTCTCAAAGCATACTCAATAAAACTAAAATTCTATCTTCTTTTCTTACTTTAATTCTTCACTTTTCTATAGGCTAACTTTCATCTACAAGCATATCTTGACAAACCGAATACAGATTCGTGTTAGTTATATTATTACTAACATTTTGGATATTCTAACTTTTATTTTAGTGCTTGCTAAGAAAACTTATCGTTAGATATTTTTTCTTACTTTACTTCTTCACTTTTCAAAATACTTATTACTTCTCAAAGCATACTCAATAAAACCGAAATATATCTTCTTTTCTTACTTTACTTCTTCACTTTTCAAAATACTTATTACTTCTCAAAGCATACTCAATAAAACTAAAATTCTATCTTCTTTTCTTACTTTAATTCTTCACTTTTCTATAGGCTAACTTTCATCTACAAGCATATCTTGACAAACCGAATACAGATTCGTGTTAGTTATATTATTACTAACATTTTGGATATTCTAACTTTTATTTTAGTGCTTGCTAAGAAAACTTATCGTTAGATATTTTTTCTTACTTTACTTCTTCACTTTTCAAAATACTTATTACTTCTCAAAGCATACTCAATAAAACCGAAATATATCTTCTTTTCTTACTTTACTTCTTCACTTTTCAAAATACTTATTACTTCTCAAAGCATACTCAATAAAACTAAAATTCTATCTTCTTTTCTTACTTTAATTCTTCACTTTTCTATAGGCTAACTTTCATCTACAAGCATATCTTGACAAACCGAATACAGATTCGTGTTAGTTATATTATTACTAACATTTTGGATATTCTAACTTTTATTTTAGTGCTTGCTAAGAAAACTTATCGTTAGATATTTTTTCTTACTTTACTTCTTCACTTTTCAAAATACTTATTACTTCTCAAAGCATACTCAATAAAACCGAAATTCTATCTTCTTTTCTTACTTTACTTCTTCACTTTTCAAAATACTTATTACTTCTCAAAGCATACTCAATAAAACTAAAATTCTATCTTCTTTTCTTACTTTAATTCTTCACTTTTCTATAGGCTAACTTTCATCTACAAGCATATCTTGACAAACCGAATACAGATTCGTGTTAGTTATATTATTACTAACATTTTGGATATTCTAACTTTTATTTTAGTGCTTGCTAAGAAAACTTATCGTTAGATATTTTTTCTTACTTTACTTCTTCACTTTTCAAAATACTTATTACTTCTCAAAGCATACTCAATAAAACCGAAATTCTATCTTCTTTTCTTACTTTACTTCTTCACTTTTCAAAATACTTATTACTTCTCAAAGCATACTCAATAAAACTAAAATTCTATCTTCTTTTCTTACTTTAATTCTTCACTTTTCTATAGGCTAACTTTCATCTACAAGCATATCTTGACAAACCGAATACAGATTCGTGTTAGTTATATTATTACTAACATTTTGGATATTCTAACTTTTATTTTAGTGCTTGCTAAGAAAACTTATCGTTAGATATTTTTTCTTACTTTACTTCTTCACTTTTCAAAATACTTATTACTTCTCAAAGCATACTCAATAAAACCGAAATATATCTTCTTTTCTTACTTTACTTCTTCACTTTTCAAAATACTTATTACTTCTCAAAGCATACTCAATAAAACTAAAATTCTATCTTCTTTTCTTACTTTAATTCTTCACTTTTCTATAGGCTAACTTTCATCTACAAGCATATCTTGACAAACCGAATACAGATTCGTGTTAGTTATATTATTACTAACATTTTGGATATTCTAACTTTTATTTTAGTGCTTGCTAAGAAAACTTATCGTTAGATATTTTTTCTTACTTTACTTCTTCACTTTTCAAAATACTTATTACTTCTCAAAGCATACTCAATAAAACCGAAATATATCTTCTTTTCTTACTTTACTTCTTCACTTTTCAAAATACTTATTACTTCTCAAAGCATACTCAATAAAACTAAAATTCTATCTTCTTTTCTTACTTTAATTCTTCACTTTTCTATAGGCTAACTTTCATCTACAAGCATATCTTGACAAACCGAATACAGATTCGTGTTAGTTATATTATTACTAACATTTTGGATATTCTAACTTTTATTTTAGTGCTTGCTAAGAAAACTTATCGTTAGATATTTTTTCTTACTTTACTTCTTCACTTTTCAAAATACTTATTACTTCTCAAAGCATACTCAATAAAACCGAAATTCTATCTTCTTTTCTTACTTTACTTCTTCACTTTTCAAAATACTTATTACTTCTCAAAGCATACTCAATAAAACTAAAATTCTATCTTCTTTTCTTACTTTAATTCTTCACTTTTCTATAGGCTAACTTTCATCTACAAGCATATCTTGACAAACCGAATACAGATTCGTGTTAGTTATATTATTACTAACATTTTGGATATTCTAACTTTTATTTTAGTGCTTGCTAAGAAAACTTATCGTTAGATATTTTTTCTTACTTTACTTCTTCACTTTTCAAAATACTTATTACTTCTCAAAGCATACTCAATAAAACCGAAATTCTATCTTCTTTTCTTACTTTACTTCTTCACTTTTCAAAATACTTATTACTTCTCAAAGCATACTCAATAAAACTAAAATTCTATCTTCTTTTCTTACTTTAATTCTTCACTTTTCTATAGGCTAACTTTCATCTACAAGCATATCTTGACAAACCGAATACAGATTCGTGTTAGTTATATTATTACTAACATTTTGGATATTCTAACTTTTATTTTAGTGCTTGCTAAGAAAACTTATCGTTAGATATTTTTTCTTACTTTACTTCTTCACTTTTCAAAATACTTATTACTTCTCAAAGCATACTCAATAAAACCGAAATATATCTTCTTTTCTTACTTTACTTCTTCACTTTTCAAAATACTTATTAC